>JAOBAT010125742.1:0-11814 GCA_026413305.1 Hydrozoanthus tunicans
ATAATAATAATAATAATAATAATAATAATAATAATAATAATAATAATAATAATAATAATAATAATAATAATAATAAGCTGCCATCAACTTTTGATTACCATAGGCAACACAAACCTTTGGACTGGAATTAATATTTTCAATGAATTTCCTCATGGCTTCTTGTCTAAAATTGGGTGAAACTCTTGTGTGTTCGGCAATATCCTGAGGAGAAAAAGAGATTTTAAATACTGTTCATTAGTTTCGACAACACATTAAAAAAACTGCTCAACAAACAAAAGCGACTGCCACCAAGATAAGCCCAGTAGCTAAAGAAGGCTAGGTGGATGATGTATAGTTTTAACACTGCAGAAATCAAGAGATTGCGATTTAGCAACACATATCTGTCAGGCTGAAATGGATGGTTATCTTGGTCATTCCTTATGGAAGCAACTAATGGAAGGAGACTGTACAACAATTAAAACTACAAGTTAATTATGGCTAGGTTCTCGAGTTAAACTTTCAAAAGAATATGTTACCAAAATCAAGGCTAGTTGGGCTAATTTGAATGGAGACAAAATATTTATGAAGGGTCTATGAACAGCTCCTTTTATTACTTCACTAAGCAAACTATCCTCCAAACTTGAACCTTGCACACTGGAATTGCATAAAACCATCAACTGTTAATGGTTAATTAAGATTCAAGTGTGCAAGGTTCCATTTGGGAGGTAAGCTTTGTAATAAACAGAAGAAAACTGAGCCTAAAACAAACCTTCATGACTCTAAAATCTTGTCTCATGTTGTCAGTCAGACCAGTCATGCAGCAGAACTCGGGGATTAGCATTATCTGCTGTAGTTTTGATTGAGCTTTCTTTGGCCTGTGAATAAGCAGGGGCTGTTCCAGATCCTTGATTTCCTTATTGTAAGTTTTCCTTAACAAGAATAGAAAGTTAGAAACAATCATTTATTAGTACCCTGTTCTTTTTTGGTGCACAAACAGCACATACTGTATTTTTTCTAGTGTATAAGTCAATATTTTTAGACTTAAACATAAGCAAAAATTAAAATGACAATCTTTTCAAAAATATCAATTTCGGACCCAAAAATGAAGCTTGATTATGAATGTTATTGACATATCCAGAAAGAGAAAATGAAGTAATGAAATTTGAAAACTACATAATTTCAGTATTAATCCTTTGGCTCCTGAAACGGCCTCAACTGGCTGGGATGCAATGTTCTGTTTTTCCTGAAACGGCCTAAACCGGCCAGCCAGAGACAGCTCCAATCTTTGGCCTCTTCCCTCCCCTACACAGTGTAGAATTTGTTTCTATTGTTTTTCGTTATTTAAACAATTAACAGCCAATCAAACAACACCTTCTGTGCATATAATTTTACTAACACGAGGGAGATAACGTAAGTTGAAATTTCGACATTACTTGTAAGTGTTGAATGTCATGGCGGCAGCGCGTGAAGAAACTACTTATGATGAGTTTCGATTAAATTTTGGCAAAAACAATGAGGAAAACGCTGAAATTTTTGATGAAGATGCCAGGGAATTACATAATGATGTTTTAGCCGATAATTCGATCGATTAGGAGAAGAAAAAAAAGTGAGGACGAAGCCGACGAAAATGAACGTGAATGGAAAAAGCGCGTGCGGACTTGACCTTCAAGATCAAGACCTTGCCTTTCGATGTTTTTACCACGATAATTCAAGTTCCTATTTTGAAAAATCCTTTGGCATTCATTTATCTTTCTTTCAAAGTTAGTTTGACAATGATTTCATAGATCTGGTGATCGCGGAAACAAACAGATCTGCGAGACTAAAACGATCGAGTAAACAAGTCGGAACTTCTTTTGAAATGGTGTGACATTTCGATTCAAGAGTTTTTCTGCATATTTGTGTTTTAACTGCGTTCGCCAATTACTTGTCAACGAATATTTTCTTAGAAAATCAAGACTTAAACGGTGCAAATTCTTGAAAGTGTCTACTGAAAAAGCAAAAAAGGGAAAGCAAGTTCAAACATTTCGATTTTTGAGTTGCACTTGCAAAATAATTTATGCATGAAATCGCTTGGCTATTTTTGGCCCTGTTAGAATTAGTTTGCAACATATGATATCTCAGGAATTTATATTAAGGGTTGTGAAAGCCATTTTATTCATTGTAATAACATTGAAAAGAAACCCCAAAAAGGTAATCGGTAGAAATTTGCTTTGAATATGTGGAAACTGCGACACTGATCCAGAGCATCTGGTTGTTTTGAGTATTACAGTTGGTTTATGCGTGCGGTTCAAAATCTCTTTTCTATCATTTTTAGATGTTGTTTAAACACCTATCTTTTCAAGTATTTTGTTATTTTACCGTAGTTAAACAACTGAATATTTTATAATCGTTTGTCAACAAATTAATTTAAAACTTGGTGATTGCGTTCGAGAGAACAAGCGAAAACTTTAAAATATGTGATAAACCTGCTTTGTACGGACATAATTTTGAGCTGTTTTAATATATTTTGTAATGAAAAGTTGAAAATCTAATAAAATAACTTTCTAGCTTTTGATTTGTGATTTTCTCACTTCCTCAAGCACACCCAAATTCTACTGCGCATACATGTTTTGATTTTGAGTCGAAGTAAAACATGGCACTGCGATTATGCTCCAGGAACAACAGGGAATTAGGTCCCAAAACGTTCAAGGGTTAAGAAAGAACTCCTTTCTTTTCCAAACAAAATAACAGTTATTACTGATGGGGTCAGTATAAGCCTTAAACCTATCACTCAGGTGGTCACTTCTCTTACTTGTTACAGTTGAAACTTCACATGATACATCTTATAGTCTGACTGTTATTTAGCACTTTAATACTATTAAATATACAAATTGCAACAATAATTGAATAAACGTGCATTACTGCAAGTTTAGGTTTCATGAAACACTTACGTAGTCACAGCACTCAGTGACTATACATCATGCCATTATCACTTATGCTAGTTATCTAATATTTTACTTTAATAATGAATATTTTTAGCCATGATGTGTAACTATATACTGTCCTTTTTTTAAAATAACAAAAAACACAGTAAATGTACTTACCGATAGTACTCAACAAATGAGATTTCTTCACCAGAGTGTGTAGGAAATGTGTGGCGAGGGTTTTTTCCCCAATCAATGTCATCTATTCTATAGGTCTTGTTGTTGTACCTACAATGGTCCAACAAAGCTCAAACATCAAACTACCTCCAAAAAGAGTTAAAACAAACAAGATTCTTACGACCAAACACAACCTTAACCTGGAAGCATCCTAAACCTAAAGAATGTGGAACTCTTAGGTAGAAGGAGAACTAAACAGGCTCTGAGGATGTACAGTTTAACATCCTTATCCAAGAAGATGCGAAGGGCTAACCATTTGCAGGTGTTAAAGCAAAAGCAGCACCTTCTCCTTAGTTATTTTATAACCTTGAATAGAGTCCCTCTCCCAGAATCGAACCTGGGCCTCTCCCATGAGAGAGCGATTGTGAATTATGCAAGTTTTAGTTTATCTTCCTCTTACAACAAATATTTTCTAAGCTTTTGAAATGAAGCATGGTCCCAAGCTGTATTTCTTATTTTTGTACAGAACATAAAGAGTGGGCCCCAACCTTGTAAGTACAACAGTTCCAACCAACTTGCGCGTCATTTCTTCCTGGAATCTTTTGCCTTGATTGGAGTACCTATTTATAAAAGAGAAACAACAATGCCACACACTGTAAAATTCTGCTCAACTGTGTAAAGGCCCTGGGCGATTAGGGACTAACTTTTGAAACAGAACACTGCTTTCAGGTATAAGCCCACCCCCCGCCAAAAAAGCACATGGGAGATATAGTAATTTTGGAATCAGAATAATTAGTTTAAAAACACAAAATTGAAATTAGAGTGGTCTGTATTAGAGTGGTCTGTATTTGTTCTCCCCATAGTAGCACTATACTCCCGCACCACCTCATCTGCTCTTTTTTAAAAAAAAAAAAAAAAAACTGATAGAAAATAACAAGGCTTTACTGAAACTTTTTCAAGTACAAATTGAAACAGAGATTTTTGATCGTACAATGCCATAAGCCATTTACAGATTGTCTCCTGCAGTCAAATGCTACATTGAATCCATAATCAGCAGAAATAAATTTTGTAACAAGGGAAAGGAAGTCAAAGCAAAAGTTATGGAGACATTTATACGACAGAGCCTTCGCTCTGGTACCTCAGCTTTGGGGATGAACTCTGTAACTATGCAGTATGTGTCTTCTAAATAAGTGCAAAATTAAAAACAAAAAAGAAACAAAAAAACAGCAATAAAGACAGGTTGTGCCAGGGCAGAAAATCTAAAAAAATTACAATTGCTTGAACAAGAAAAACTCTTTCAAGTGGAAAATTTTCATACAGGTAGGGCCATTAAGGATCCCAAAGCTTCTGAGTATTTTCATAATTTTACTCTGACACATTTTGATACACAAATAACAGTTAACATACAATAAATTATAATCACAAAGTAACTTACATGAAAGTTAGAACAGTTTCTGTTCTTAACAGCTTATGAGAGTAGTCTGCAAGCAACATCAGTCCTCCTACAAGGCAAAACAGTATAGAAATTACTACTTTTGGCCTTAACTCAAACTTGCTTAAACATTAACATTCCTAACATGATGCACATGGTTCAGTCTTTTTATAAACCAAGTTTCAAAATTTAACTAGTTTAAAACTCTACTAAATTTGTTTTGTTATGAACTCAAGCAAAACCATGCACTCGTTTCTTATTAAATGTATTGCTATCATTGCAGAGCACTTTACTTTTTGGTTAGATTGTAATTAATTAATGTGCTCACTGATGGCATTTTAATTACCACAGTGTTGCAAATTTGGCATGATCATTCTAATAAGGTTCACATTTAGTTTACTCAGTAACAACTATTCTGCCATTATCTCGACTATCAATTTTTTTAGCCAAGAGACAAAAAAGAAAAAAAGACTGTGAAGAATATGTAGGCACCAACCTTCATAGTGTTGAACAGCTGTTATATAACCTGGCCACAGCTCCAGTTTGTGTTGTGGAATAACAGCAGGCTTTCTTGGATTGTAATAATATCTACCCACTTGATTCATCTCAAGGACTTTCATTACTCTGTCAAGCATTAACTTTGTACTTTGGTAAAGTTTTAGAACAAGCAACAATACAAGTTAAAAAGTTCTTATTTTACAAACAGTATAATAATAATTATACAGTCAACTAGACCTAAATATCTAATTTTAAACATATTTTATAAACTAAGCAACTATTTTCAACCAAACAAATGGGAACTTCACAACTCACCATACATTTGAAAACCTTAAATTTAATAGAAGATCAGAGAAAGCATAACATTTATAAACATATGATATCAAGTACCTTCGAAAGACAATGTTGTAGAGATGCAAACACTGGTCTGGTGGTACAACTCTGGTTAGAGTAACATTGATGACAATTTTTTGGCCATCAGTCGGTCTGGTCGACTCAAGTGTTGTTGTCTGTTAAAGTAATAATATATAATGTAAACTAATAAATAAATATATTAACACTATTGCTAGATGACTAACAGACTGGCTAGAACATCTACAGATTACTTCCAAAAAACACATTTAGAAAAAATAGGGACTAAGATATATGCATAAGGCTACTGCACAGATATGACAACTTGGAGTCTGTAAGAGCATAAATTTCAAACTTTTCAAGAACTAAATATTGAAGCTCTTATCAATTTTAAATCTATGCACATCAATGCCTTTTTATAAAGAACAGAAGTGACTATTTCAGACATGACCATCAAAATGCATTGGTATAAAACTTATGTCCAAGGTCACTATAATCTAAAATGCAATACAATAGTTTTAACTAGCATCTAAAAAAGTTTTAACTTTATCATTTTTATATTAAGATATTGATTTGTCTCCCTTTTTTTATCCAAAAGGTTACTCTCTCAAAGAAAGGTTTGGTGGAAATTAGGCAGAGGAATGGGGGGTCAAAAAGCAAGCCCTTCTGTGAGTGAAGAGGAACTCTTTCTGGAATAACCCACATAGACTTATAACTGACAATTTTTCTGCCAGAAAGAAACAAATAAGCATTCTGTCTGTTCAGGTGCATGGGCAATGGCACCATGTATGTCATTATAATTATTTAGAAGCTATATATATATATATATATAAGTTTTCATCAACACATTACAAAAAACTGTCAAAACTTCAATGATAACAAAAAACTTTAATTTATCATATTACCTTTTTCACTCTATGTAAAATTCACGATGCAATATCATGTTTTCATTTGATCTGTACTTCAGGTTAGATGATATGTAAAACCATAACAAAAACTTTTAAATTGAAATAGTAAAACGTTCTCTGATTAAAAATCTCATTAAAACATAAGCTTTCGGTCGTCAGCCTACAACCTTTATCTCGTCAAAGGTTGTAGGCTGACAACCGAAAGCTTGTGTTTTATTGAGATTTTTAACCAGAGAACGTTTTACTATTTTAACTTAAAATTTTATGCCTGGTTACGATTCTTCAGTTTTTAAATAACAAAAAGTGTCTTCATTTCTTGTGGCAGTGAAAGAGGTAGCCATAAAAATATAACACCAAATAGCCTGGTCTCAATAACAATAAAATCAACAATATTTCAATAAAGTTTAAAAAAGATGTAAAAAAATATTTGACCTACCTGATTATTCAGTTTGAAAGGCAGGTACAGGGAAGCGCCATCAAATTGCTTTGTCTCACCCAACAAATCAGCGTGTTGCTTTATGAGAAGTCCGTATCGCATTGACCTGCTATCAATCTCAGGACTACAAACAAGAATAACAAAAGCAAACCTGGCTGAATGATTGCGACTCACAAGAATTGGGGAGGGGTATTCAGCATTACTGCATTGAGCTCTCAGAAACATATTACTAAATGAGTTCAAAACACTTATCATGGTTAGCAAATTTACCAATAGCCAATAAGTGAGTTGAACTTGAAGGAGAAGTGACCAAATTTCTTTTGCAATTAAAAAAAAACAGCTAACAATATTTAAAACAGCTTTTCAACTCTTAAAAAAACATTTACATTTATATGATCTATTTTTTTATACTTAAGGTTGCATTTAATCACTACATAGACACTTTAAATTAAACAAAAACAACAGGAAAATGAATAGAATAAGTATTTCAGAATACTTGAGATTTGCCATGACATTGTGAGTGGGCTCTAGGCACACTGAAAACAAGTAAATTAGATAATGGATATAATTGAACTTAGGATGTTAAAAGAAGTTTTTTGCTGCAAATGCATGTCTGACTGGACATAGGAAACTAAAAAAAAAACCAAAAGTTTTTATAAAAAATTATCTTAAAGTGTTTGAGAAAATAATCTCTCTTCAGACATCCAAACCAAACTGTTACAAAATCTTCTCAAAACCATTGCAGCAAGGCAGTGAATTAACTCTGAACTGAGTGTAACAAGTAATAACAAAAATACTAATTGTTGCTTTAACACACCAGCTCCAAATGTAAGTTGTTAGAAACCTACAAAGCGAGATTTAGCTATTTCAGCAATTGTTATCATGTAAAATTCAGTACAAAAAAAACTTACCTGTAACTTACACAGTACTGAAACACTCCCATATTTGGATACATCTGGATTGGTATGTAGTTCGCACTTAACATGACCCTGCAAAACACAACCGGTGGCAAGTCTCAACTCACAAACAAATTATTAACCTATCGTTACTATCACTAACACTACCATTATTGCTACTGCTACTACTATTACCACAACTACTATACTACTACTGCTGCAGCTATTGCTACTACCAAGTACTGCTACTGCTGCTACTATTTCTAATACTACATCAATCACTACAAGAACTACTACTAAGATAACAACTGCCACCACTATTACTACTAGTATTATGGTATTATAACTACTACTATTACCACTAAGATTATTGTAACCATGACAGTATTATAACTACTACTACAATTCAAATTACTATAACAAATAATAATACCAAAAACTTGTTTAGACAGGAAGTTTCAATGGCAATAAGTAATTTAATCAAATTTCTATAACTTAAACTTACGGCTTTCCTGATGAACCTTTTTCTACAGGCTTCCTGAAATGTATATAAAAAGATTATTATCAGAGTCAATATGATGTAAACACCCACAGAAAACCTTAACTTTTTGCTGCAAATAAAAACCATACAGAGTCACAGGGTTGAATATTTTACTTATACAGTTGATTCCACTAGAATTTATACAAAGCAACCATTGTTAATCACATGTGTCATGGGTCAACTAGATAGACAGTTAAAGAGTGGTGCAAAAAAAAATATTAAAATCAAGAATATTGATTTTATTACTTCAAAACTTCTATTCATGCAATTCCTCCAAATCTTCATTACAAGAAAGCTTGTATCTTTCTGACACGTTTCAGCTTGGTTTGTGAGGGCAATCACAACTCTTGAGGCCAACGACACAAAGTGAGCTTTTGGTTTTCCATGTACAACCAGTTCATTTAGTTAAAATCAAAATGCTGAACCACAGCAACGTGTACTTCCAGACTATGACACAACAAAAGTCATACTAGTTAAATGTTTACTTATTAAAACAATGAAGTCAAACTCACGTAGTTGGTGTATCTTGCAATTGCAATCTTTCCATTCCCTCTACATGGGCCTATCAACCAATAATAATACCAAAATTACATACATGCATAGATACAGGCGCACACACAAACAGCTAGACCTTGCACTCCCATAATGACAAAAAGTATCCTTACATCTTTCAAAGCAAACCTTGCTTCCTACATGGGGCAAACAAGACATTTGTGAGGAATGGCACAAAGGAAGTGCAGGCTGAGGATGGGTAGAGATGTTTTCTAACAACAAAAACAAGTATTTGAAGTATTAATATTTTCATGATTTTTTATATGTTATAAAGGAGTGTGAGGTTGGGATGGTTGATGAGGCATTCTATTATGAATACCAAGAGTTTAAAGTGTTGCATAGTTTCTTACCTGAGGTGAAGGAGTGCGAGGTTGGGATGGTTGAGGAGGTGAGGGTGTTCTCTCTCGACTATAAGGTGCTTGTTGCTGCCCCTGTGGTAAAGGTGCTCCTTGTCTTTGTGCTAAGTTGCCACTGGCTACACCTGGGCCTGACACCATTGGGTCTGCCCCCCTACCATAAGGCATTTGTGCTGCTGCCGTTTCTGGAAAGTGTCATAAATACTCAATACTAATAATAAAAAATAATACTAACAATTATATAAATACTACTAATAAAAAGTAATATATAATAATACATATGGGTGGAATAACTTTCTATTATAGATGAAAAGATGACTTTAAAAAACATGTTCTAAAAATTTTAAAATTAACACAATAAAGCAAGAGTGCCACTAATAATACTTGTGCCCTAGGGATCCCTTTTATTGCATCAAAAAGGCTCACAAACACTAGTATCACTGATAACAAGAACAACAATAATATGATATTAGTCATAATGAAAAAAGTATAAATAAAATTATATTTGTTTATATAAAGTGATAAAAAACAATACATAATACAAAATAACTGCCAAAATTTAAATTTCAGCAATTGATGTGTCACTGTATTGCAAAGTACTAGGAATGTAACAGTGTCAATGAACAGCTCTAACAATAAAAATGCAAGAACTGCAACAGAGTTCAAACTGTTTCAATCTTGCAAGTGTAAAAATTGGACCAGATCATTGACTTACACCAAGTAGGCAGCTACTGGCACAGAGTGTCACTTGCTTCCATCAAAGGCTCTATCTATCAATCTGTCCATCTGTCTGTCCATCCCTTCATCTCTCAGTCTGTCTATCTGTCTATCTATCTATCTGTCTGTCTGTCTATCTATCTGTCTATCTATCTGTCTGTCTGTCTGTCTGCCTGTTGTCTGTCTGTCTATCTATCAGTCTGTCAGCCTGTCTGTCTGTCACCAAGATAAGGTGTATAAAGTTCTTATATATTTTTAGGTAAATCAATGCAGTTTATCCAAACCTCTTCCATAGGCTGGGGATGATTGAGGCTGAGATGAGTAACCTTGATGGCCTCTTCCCATAGCTGCAATTTGATATTGTATCAGTTATGACAAAAAAGCAGCTGCAACAAGATTCATTTGCACATTTTTTCTACATTATATAGACAATACAGAAATTAGGCTAGAATTAGGTGGCTAGTCTCAAGAAATACCTATAAAGAACTATCATACGCAGATACCAACTATATAATTAGATATTGCGAAGGGACATAATAATCTCAACTATCTAAGAATACACACATTTACACAAAGTATATAAAAATTATATCCACACAAAAATCCATATAAAAGGACAACTCAGAAACACTGAACAGAGCAATAATAGAAAGCAAAACAGGTCTATGTTACTACATATTGAGAAAACATGCTTTAAACCCTTTTTTGAAAGAATGCAAGGGTCTAAGTCTACTTAAAATTGGCTTTCATATTCATGAAAAAAGAGCATTTTGTTTTAAAGAGCAAAAAAATAAAAATGCTACCTTTGAGTACTTAAGTTAATTCTAAACAAATTAATGTTTGTTTAGAAACTTAACAATCTCCCTCCCACAGAACTTGTTTACATCTGAATCAACCTTACAGTATCAATGATCTATTCTAACAGTTGATCATTGTTAACAATGTGCTGCTTGATCACCTTCTACCTTAACCCTCTTAGAGAGCTTATCAAAATACCCCCTATTAAAGCTCATCATAAAAGTGATATGGGATTAAGATGTGAAAACTTATATTACTCATTACTGGGCACCCTAAGATCAAGTGGAAGGCCTCTTTAAGCTTACCATGTACTTGTGAAGGGGTAGGGTATTTTTGTTGTGATGGTGTAGGATATTTCTGTTGTGATGGTGTTGGGTATTTCTGTTGTGATGGCGTTGGGTATTTCTGTTGCGAAGGGGTTGGGTATTTCTGTTGTGATGGTGTAGGGTATTTCTGCTGTTGTAGCTGACTCTGTGAGGGAACCTGCTGGGCTTGTTGTATCTGGGCTTGTTGCATCTGGGGAGCTAGCTGTCCAGGTGGTGGGGAAATATGTCCATTTTTCTATACACACCAAGAAGAAAATGTCTTAATGGATACTTATACTTCAAATTTTTTTAATTTGATATTTCCAGACAATGAAATCTACCTTTTTACTATCAAACTTATTAAAGAGCTTAAAAATCCCTTGAAATACAGAGTTCATAGAGTTTACATGGCTCTCTAAACCTGTATATTTAACATAAATACACTTGTACATTTGGGAAGGTGCAAGTTTGCAGAGTAGGATCAACTCCCAGTGCTAGATCCTCATTCAAGGTATAACATATACAAAGACCTTTATGTCTTTTCTGGAAAAGAAACTAAACCATTGGTCAAGTATAATAAACTCCTATTACAGGGCTTTAAAGAAAGAACAAAACTTGTTGAAAAAGAATTCTAGGATTAGCACAGTATGCTGTTCTACCTTCTATTGTCCAGAGCTGTCAATTCAGCAGGTGTCACAAGATTTCAAGCCTTGTCACCCGCTAATCAATCCTTACATAGCAACAAAATTGTGATAAATTTGGCACAAAATCTAGATATGTCACACCAATCATGCACGTGACTTTCTACAAGAAAAGATATTAGCCAACCGGAGGAAAAGGAAGCAGCGAGGCAGCAGAAAGCTTGGCTTATGCTGCACGAATGCTTCCATTTGTCTGTTTTTTCAAGCAAGATGTTTTCACTTGTGGATTTCTGTGCTCTTCAAAAAGAACTCCTTGGTAGTTTA
>JAOBAT010125754.1:0-12921 GCA_026413305.1 Hydrozoanthus tunicans
ACATGATATTTGCTCCAGAAATTCAGCAATTTTGAAAAAAGGTGGTGGGTGGCGGCACATAATACCCCACCCCCTAATTTGGTTTCCTAGGAAGTACCGTTGTTTCGACCTTTTCCCTTACTTACCTTGCCCCAGGGGGGGAGAGATGGTACGCAATGTTCAACTCGTCCAGGCGTGCTCCTTGTAACCCAAAGTGTTCACAAACTCGATCCAGTCCCTCTTAACTTCCAGCTTTCTTTTTCTAATTTCTTTTTCATCTTCCCATGATGCTTTGTGCCATGCCCGCTCTGTGATATAATGTCATATAATCTTTATTTCAAACAATTTATTGATTAAAGCTATAACAATGTGACTATTGTAGCCAGAATTGAAAATGAAGAATGTCTCTGCTTTATGCCTCGTGCTACGTCATATGCCTCGTCATCATTGCACGCTCCAAGTCTAAAAAATGTAATAGGAACGGCGAGAAAAGGTTTTATTTTCAAAAATTACTATCATAAAGGGCTCTACTTTCATCTGGAACTGAAAAAGATAGGCTTGACAGGGACTTCAAAAAAACGCACTAAAAGACTTTCAAAGTGTTGTTAGTACTGAAGGAAATTAAAAGTTTCACCAAATCCCGTCATCTCTGAACCTCGTTTAGCGATGATAGGTCTGCAAGGCATCGTGGGAAAACGTGCAACCGCCATCTATTTCGGAATTAATTATACTAAGAGGGGAGGAGCAGGTTTGGTGTTGACGCTGTGTTGTTTGTCCCTTAGACTCCCCTTCCCCTCCCCTCTTCGGACTTTATAACTCCTTTTTGAATTTGGGGATTTCTTTGTCTTGCCTTTTGTGATATACTCCTTTATCTCTTAACCACATTTTTGTTATCAAATAAATCATTCGATCTTCGGAAGAGTTGCCTCTAATTTATTCCACCTGTATTGAAAAAACGTTGCATTAACAGTGCAGTAAATTACTAGCAATGGCAGGTCTTAAATTCTTTAACAGTCCTGCATCGTAACAAAATGTTTTTTCACTCTTTCAAATTGACTAAACCTCTTTCTTTACTTTGTTGCGAGTATTATTCCTCAACTCATATTTTACCCACCAATAATATTCTCAGGTTTTGTAAGTGGCGTGCAGTTTCCGTCGTAGAAGCTCTTGCACAGGTTTGTGATTGGCTCGCCAGATCTTGTCTGAGTTTGCGTAAAGATTCAGCGGAATAAATCCAAACGTCTTCTCTGTGCTGGTAAACCGGGGGGGCCAGTAGTAGCCCCGTTCCTCAGGATCCGGCTCGTGTGGGTGGTCAAAAAACAAGTGTGTTGCTTGTGTCATTACTACCTGAAGACATATGACTATGACAAAAACTCAATAGACCTTTTTTTAAGATGGCGGCGATTTTAATATTCTTTTGCATGCATTCAAATCAAGGAGCCTTACTAGCCTCGCCTTGAGTACAATAATCTAACTTCAGAACGAGGCGAGAAAGGCTTATTTAAGTGCACAAAGAAGAATATTAAAATTGCCGCCTTTTTTGAAAAAGATCTACGGCCATAGATTTGTCTAGAATTACGTGTCTATAGACTACTGAGAGAGAGATAGAGATTGTTGTGAGGCTTTTATGACCGCCAGATCATTGAGGTCTAGAAGATTTCTAGAAATTTGACACATTTTGTACCACGGATTACCTCTATCACTTCTCCGTTTAACGGTTATTCAAAGCTACAGCTACACTAACAAAAAGAATCGAAAATGAGACAGACGTTCGCATGCCAAGAACTGAAGCTGGAACCTCTAGCCAGCTGCCAAAATCCGAGTGATGCGTCTGTCCTGTGACACGAAATTGTTGTGCTGTTCTAACTAAGAAGGCATTATTTCCGTCTGAAAACAACTCCTAGTTATCTTTGGGTTTGTAATCAGAATCATTACTACACGTCACTAATCTAAGGAAGATGCAGGGCAACAGAAATGGCTTTTAAGAAATGGAGTCGCCGGGACAACTATTTACTATTTACTCTTTACCGAGCACGTTCGGTCGCCAGAGTGTTTTCTTTGTTATCAAGACAGGAAACACTGTGTGGTCATCAATTCCAAAATCTAAAGTACTTAGCTAACACTACGGGAGCATTCACCTGGTACCCAGCGTTAGCGAGCTTGTACGCATGCGTGGCCGTCCCCCATTCCCAAACGTTTCCCCATGCGAAGGCTATCACGTGATTGTTTTTTTCAACTGGCTTCGGTTAAACGGGTTTTTATTGGCTGAAAGCAAGCTACCCTCCCATGCGCCCATCTGTATACTATGAATAGCCGTTATATTTGTGACCCTACGCACAAAATACTCTTTCAACTGTTTCACAATATGAGGACCTGAATATTTCAATTGTAACCGCTGTGCAAGTCGTTTGCAGGCTGGCGAGGCAGTCCATGCGCCGTTAGAGACTTCATCACCACCGAAGTGAAATGTTTTCAGCGGTTGTACCCCTCGGTGCATGCGCTTGACCTCTAGGAGAAGTTGCTCAATAAAATCGTATGTCGAATTGATACACGGATTGATTGCGTTGTCTCCGATGTACTGAACTGAAAGATACTTTGACTTGTCTTCGAGGTCAGTGAGCAGGAATTTTGTTGCATCCCTTTGTAATCCATAAGTGGAGAAGTTCTTGTACCGTGCTTCCATGGCTTTCACCGCGGCATGGGCGTGACCAGGCATGTCAAACTCTGGAATCACTTCGATGTGGTGATCGTTGGCATAGCTCACTATTTCTCGGTATTCCTTGACTGAGTAGTGACCTGAACCCGAGTTGCCAGTTCCTGGTCCTGAGCCAAGCTGGGAAAGGATACATTTTGTTTCTTTGGGATCGTGGCATCGCCTCGAACCAACCTAGCAAGGAGAATGTAAATAGTCTAAGCAAACAGCAAAACAATAACAATAATTACAGCGACAACAACAAAACTAAAGTTATCATAACAGAAAATAATGTTTTTTTTTATATTAAAATATGAGAAATGGATTTTCGTCATTCTCCAGAACCAGGGACCTGTCTAAGCAGCTGGAATAGTAGGAAAAACAACGATTATCCGTTGGATAGATATGTGGTTTAAAATTGATAGGCCGCGATGTCTCAACTATAACGTTAACCTTCTAGTTTTTATCATGCGAAGAGTAGATTGCCGTCCAAACGTTGGACTTCATTACGACGAAAGTATAACCAATGATAACATTTATAACTTTATTTAATTAAACCATTCTCCAATCATACACAAGGCATACCTTGGCAAGCTCGTGCAACCCTGGAATCTCCAGCCGCCAACCCTCATCGTCTGTAAGGTGAAGATGGAGTTTGTTCAACTTGTACATGGCCATACTGGTTATCAGTTTGAATATTACTTCCTTCTTGAAGAAGTTTCGACTAAGATCGACTTGCAGTCCGCGGTAGCCAAACCTGTAACAATCATCGCTGTTTAAATTTTTTCAATATTGTAGGGAAAGAAAACTTTATATTAACCAGATGGAATTTCGTAGAATATCTAAAATTCATCCTTCAGTCCACCCGTCCTTCAATCCATCCGTCCATCCTTTCTTCTATCCATCCATCCAACTATTCATTCATCTATCCATCAATGCTTCCACTCAACCATTCAACCTTCCATTAATCGATCGATCGATCCATCCATCCATCCATCCACCCGTTCATCCGTCCTTCAATCCATCCATCCTTCCATCCATTCTTCTATCCATCTATCCAACCATTCATTCATCCATCAATCCATCCATCCTTCCATCCATCCACCCATCCATCCATTCTTTCTTTCATCTATCAATCCTTCCACTCGACCATTCAACCTTCCATTAATCGACCCATCAATCCATCAGTATCTCCGTTCGTCGTTACGTGCGTCCGTCCTTTTGTCCACCAATCTGTTTATTTACTAATCATATTATACAATATTAATATCATATTTATCATATTTCTGCCTGCTTAATTGTTTCTGTCAGTCAGTGTGTCTGTTTTTACTATCCATCCAGCTCTTTAATGGCGTTGAATCTCTCACTGACTGAACTTTCATTTCTAACTCTACTGGCCTGACCCCAAAGAAGGTTTACCTTGGTGCGTCCTGTATCGTAATGTGTCGTACCCAGCCCCTCTCGTTGATACTCATCAGAGTCTGAACGCCATAAAACACTCCGGCTGGCTTGTTTTCCCGGATTGTAATAATTTCTCCTTCGGCGTCCACATCAAGACTGTAAGCCTCTGGGCTGCTGTTTTGGCCTCTTTGTATCTGTATTCTTCCCCCAGTAGCACTCAACAACAGCTGGTCACCCGGAATGTTCTCGCGCTACCCTTGGTCGTTCCATCGTGAATCCCAAGTTTGTCTGTTTCTCAGCAAAGATGTTTGCATTTATAATAAATAAAACAAGAGAAAAAAAAGCAAGATTTCTTATACCTAACAATGTATTAATTTAAACAGCTAATGATCTTCCCATCTGGCTGATCATAACTGACTTTACTGACTCCAAACACAAAATGCACAATCCTTTAAAGTTACAAATTTTTTATTACACTGCAAGTCAAACTTTAAGGGCCAATAACCAAATCCTGCGCGCTGATTGGCCGAAATTCGGTACAATAACTTGCCATACAGGACCGGGAAATTGTCGAGCCAATCAGTGTCGCTAACGCCAGCGCGCAGATACATCTTAGTAACCTCGTTTGCTAGGTCTGTCCGGGCAAATATTTGCCAGAACAGACCTCGGACTCGGTTACGTTATTAAGATTTTTAGAATAACTATAAATTGAAAAAGATTCTTCATCATGGATGAGGTTGCTTAGTGAAACTGTTCAGTTGTCTCATAACGTGAGTCGTTGAGTACCGCGACGTTTCGACTGCTTGTTGCTGGTCTTCTTCAGTCAATGTGAATACTGCGATCTTGTTCGCTTAGATAGGAATCGAAATTTTTTTAAAGATACCGCGCGCTTTTCACAACACGAAAGGATAAAGAGAGCGCCAGTTTTTTTCTCTGTTACTTCATATAATGTAATGCGAACCAAGTATAAATAAGTCACAACTTTTCAAACAAATAACCCCTTTGTTAGGTCAAGAAACCAATTAGGCAAGTAATTAATTCCCTTTTTTAAAATAAGTCATGCAGTGCGATTCCTTCCTTCCCGATTTCTTCCCCCTTCCCCATTTTTTACCTTGCCCTTACTCCCCCCCCCCCCCCCTCCCCATATTCCTTCCAATGTCCCATTCTCTCTCCTTATTCTTTTCCCTTCCTTATCCTTATACCCTACCTCCCCCAACCCCCCTTTCCCTTCCCTTCCTCCGCCCGTTCCCTTCCCTTCCCTAGTCCCTTCCTCTATTCCCTTCCCTTCTCCCTTTCCCTTCTCCCATTCTCTTCTCTATCCCCATTCCCTCCCACTCCTCTATCCCCTTCCTTTCTCCCTTTCCCTTCGGCCATTCCCTTCCCTACCCCCATTCCCTCTCCCTCCCTTATTCCCTCCCTCCACCATTCCCTCCACCAATTTGCTCCTTCTTCCCATTTTCCCGCGCTCTTCACCCCCCACCTTCCCAAATCCCTGGCAAATTTCTTCCCTTTCCCCATTTTCTTCCCTTTCTTCATTCTCTCTCACTCCCCTATTGCCTCCTCTTCTCCGTTCTATTCCATTCCCCCATTTCCTCTTTCCCCCTATACCATACCCCTCCTCCGATCTCTACCCCCATTCCCTTTCTTTCCCCTATTCCCTTCTTTTTCCCCTTTTCCTCCTCACTCCATTTTTACCCTGCTGTCCTCCTTCCCTCCCCTTCCCAATACCTTCCCTGCCCCATCCCTCCCCCTCCCCATGCAATTTTCTTCCCTGCCCAAATTCCCTTTCCTTTCCCAATTGCCTCCCCAACCCATCCTTTTAAGGTAACTTAAAGCATAACAGTATAGTGAAATAAGGGTATCATTTTACATATCTTTAACGCTCAGCTCACCTGCAAGAAACTTGGCTTCCAAGGAAAGGCTATTGTGAGCAATTACGATCCAGTCCCCAGCTCCAAAAAACGCTTTCTTTGCACTCGTTTTTATTGAAGGAGCAGATATATAAAGAGGAGTTGGCACTAGTTTCAAAGGTGTTTCTTTTAAATCGCTTATTCCTTTGTTGATTTCAAACCTTTCCTGAGGAGTGTATGGGTTCTACCTGTCATGCAGGTATCTTTTCCAATGGCGAGAAGTATTGAATGTTCCGACGAAAGAGAGATCTTCGCTGGCTGTGCTAGTTATGGTCCGTGCTTCAACATTGTCAGTGGTTATGTACCATTTAGGCATTATATCTGTCCTTGAAACTCACCAATCAGAAGCGTTGAAGGGAATCTTTAGCGTCTTCCCTGGATCAAGCTACTTAAAACTGCTTGTTGGCTCGAATTTAAATAGGCATCCGTTGATGTGGGTAACTTTTATTCCACTTCCCCCTGGCAAAATATACCCGCTGGGGTTGTGACTTGTGTGAGCTGGTTCTATCATTCGGATGTGGCAGAAGTATAGTGCCCAGTTCCCTCTCTCGATTAGACTAGAACCTTTGTTACTGAGAATGATCTGGGCGCGATAGGATTTGAAGTTATCTTGGAGGTTATCCAGAACGTCATAACTCACATCGAGGCTGGCAGCAACCTGGTTGACTGTCGCTTGGTCGAGATTCACAGCTGTTTTTAATGGAGTAAGATGCATGGTGAGAGCAATGTAAAAGGGAGCGTGACACGCTGAAATTCGTGCTACCTGTTAACATAATTAAATTACAATAACAATTAAAAACATGAAAAATATGATGATAATAAATTAAAAGTAATGTCATGCTAGCTAGACAAGCTAAGCATTTTCTAACTCAACTTAAGATATTTTTCCTAATATCTGCAATTGGTTTCTTCGAGGTGGTAGACCCTCGTAACTATAACAGTGCACCTCTAAGCATCGCAAACGACATTTCGATATAAGTTCAGCCAATCGGCAATTATATCTGCAACATTCGTCTGCCATTCCACCTGTTGTGGAATGTCCAACGCTCCATCCCCATAACCCGTGATGAATCTTACCTCTTCTTTTCTGTTTCATGCTGCTTGTAGATTTGCTGAGGGGTCACCATCGTCATCATCACCGTGACTGTTATTTACACTACCATTACGATCATTATTATCATTATTATTATTATTATTACTATTGTTATTATTATTTTGTTGTTGTTGTTGTTGTTGTTTATCAGCATCAAGTACGAGACGTGCAATCATTATTGCAACAACTGACAAAATAAACTCTAAGTATTTGCATTAAAAAAAAAACTTTTGTTTTTCCCTCGGAGGTCGACGGAATCTGGATGAAAGACATTGTTGTCATTGTTGTTACACCAAAATAGACAATACGTAAAATACGTTATTTTGCAAATTTAAGACTGTCTATTTGTTTGTCTTGTAATAACGCCAGTTCATGATGTGCGCTCAATCCAGTATTAATCTATTCAGGATTAAGATACACTAGAGGGAAAGAACTCATCACAGAGTTCATTTTGATTAAAGCACTAATTAATTTCACATAGGCACAAACCTTAGAAACAGGGCGATGAAAAGACCAAGTCGAACTTGCCGAATGAACAACTAAATGCTAATTCTGTACGAGCCAGTCAGCTTTTAAATCTAAAGAAGCTTAATTATACACTAAGCCACCTGCAGAGAAACCACAAAATTAAAAGTTTAAAATTTTTCACAGCAATGTAAGTTTTTGAAATATTACACTAAGATAATCTTTGACTCTTAAGTATAGTAAGAAGAAAGAGAGAAGAAAGAAGCTTAAAAAGTCTGCTATATTGCAAGTTAATTTCGTTTTCAATAGCGACATCTTGTGAGATATCGACCAAAAGCAGGTGGTTTGTGCATTAAAGAATATCTTTCTTTTCACTTCGAATTCGGAAGTAAGCTATTGCGGTAAAGTTTTGTTTCTTCAATTTTGGACTTTTGTTAGAAAAAAAGAAACATGAGCATGCACGGCATAACACTCGATGTCCAGCTCCTCTGTGTATCAGTTTAGCACAAGATAAAGCAAAAGTATTAACTAGCAACTTTTTAACGCCCGTTTAAGTCGTGGTAAAGAACCATTTTCAGCAGTTTTTCTAAATAACTTTTTGAAATTCAAATCGAACCTCCTGCTTCGAAATTTCGAGGATACATTCACGTTTAATTTCATAAATACTACCTCTTAACTTGCGACGGAAACGTTTGATCTCCGAAATTCTAACAAAGATAGTCAACTCGAGCAGCTGTAAGCTGTAATGCACTGAGTTATATTTTGATTACTGTAGTACAAGTACTAGTAGTTTCTAAATGGCTCACCTGTAGCTAGATCGCCTTGAAGTACAAGTGAACAGAGGACTAGAGCAAATACATTGTCGGGTGAAAACATTTCGTACCTCTTGTAAATAGAAACGTGATCTCACGAAGAAGTTTAAGTTTGCTAACAACTGAGTCATTCAAAATTATGAGGGTGAAAAAAAAGAACTATCTACCGACTGACAAAAACCTCTTAATTGAAAGCATCTCATTCTTCCATGACTGTTCTTTTAAAAAGTGGAAAAATTTCGTCAGAATGATGTTCAACCCCAAACACACAGCTACTGATAGAAATAACAGAGTTCGAACGGTTGTCAAAGTTTGCATTTAAAGTACTTTGCATAAACAAACTGAGACAAGATCAAACAGACCTTTTGTTTCAGCTTGTGTAAAGACAGTAAAGACCGATCCAGAGAGAACAATATTTGACATCAAAGGAATTTACAAATTCCCGGAGCGTAATTAAATTTTAAACAACGTCTCGGCCTAAAGCCTTATTTCGAGAATTCTGTAGTTACGTCCTGCTGTAAGCTTGTGATGTTTAGTGGGCAAGAAAAAGAGCAACTCTTGATTTGTTTCTTGGATGGCGTGATTATTTCTATAAGACTTAAGAGAATGATTTCTAATTTAGAAATTTATACAATCCCATTGGTTTTGTTTATTCAAGTAAATACAAACTGACAAACAAAGCGAACATAACAAATGATATTTGATCATAATTCGGTCATACATAAATAACACAATTACTCAGGTAATCGATATTTTCTCAAGAACAACTAAATATTTGTTGAAAAACATTCTTCAAGGTAAAATAATTCGAATTCATTAAGTCTAAAAGAGAACAAATGCTTTGTTTTGTAAACTTTTAGAAAAGTATACTCAGTTTTGGGCATATTAAATATTCATCTCCATAACCTAAACATCCGCTAATTTACGGCCCAGCCGTTTCTTAACCCTAGATAAGGCTTTATAGTAGTTCCTGTGACTGGGGAGGGTATGGGGGTGGGGGGGAGGGGGGGAGGGGGGAGGATTTAAAGCCGCCCACTCAGCAACTCTGTTTAAAACTCGGGGGTTCTTAGACAGAATTGACTACAGTTGAACCCTGGTTTAACGATATTCGGTTTAACGATATTCCCGGTTTAACGTACGGGATTTTGTTTCCCAAGAACTAAATCTTCCCGTTATAACGATAAAATCAACATGACAGACCACAGGAAACGCTGGTTAACAAATATAGTTATTAATAAAGTTATTATAGTTATTATTATGTTAGTTACTAAACATCAGTGCTTCTGTCAACAATCATTGTTCTTGCTTACGCTCCAGCAGCCATGAATGCTGATTGATGTGTTTTACACCGCTTTAGATCATTGTTAATCTGCCTTTTCTTCCTGTCTTTAAAAGTTCCCTTAACTTTAACATTTTGGAAGCCTTCTTGTGTTGGAAAATGTATGTTCCAGGGATTTCAAGGCCAATGAATTTGTTTCTACGTTTGCCAGTAAGTGTAACCCTGTATAACGATATTTTTAGAATTTTTCCCACAATATCATTGTACCAGTAGTCTCGGTGTAACGATATCCCGGTTTAAGGATATAATTTTGACGTGCCCTTGGCATATCGTTAAACCGGGATTCCACTGTAAATACTTCCTACAATTCTTCAAATACGGCTCGAAACAGCCCCAGATTTTACAGGAACCAACAAGAAAAGGCGCTAAGCAAGTAAGTACAACAATATATTGTTTTGTGAATTTTATTTCTGAAAATATTCACGACAACCGCAAATTTCAATACAAAGTCTTATAAATACGATCGAAGCAGTAGCTCTGAGTATGTATCAAACACGAACTAAAAGCTTGGGCAACCTGTGACTATACCGACCGTTAAATTGCATTTTAATGTGTTCATGATATTTATCACGGCCTTGGCCGTCTGTGTTCGAACAAGTAGGCCTCGTTTTTGAACTGCTATGTAAGCCCGTTCGAATGAGTGGGTCTAATTTTCTAACGAGTGAACAAACCGTTCGAACATGCAAGTAGGCCTTGGCGGATTGTGATCATATAGGTGGCATATTATGCTACTAGTAGTGCTCGAAATTTTGCCAAACCATGCCAAGATTATGCCAGTATTCCCAAATTATGCTCCTGATTACTGAAATTATGCTCACAAAACGGCATCGTTTATAGGCGCGCATTAATGACACCAAATTATGATGTTTTTCAAATAAACTGTTGTTGTTGTAAATTTATTTTTATTTAACGTTTTATGGCAGTTTTTCTCGGCCCTCGGCTGCCCAAATCAGCTGCTTGCATCTCTAAACCATTTGTAAAATACATTCAATGACTTAACGATCACATTTGTAGATACTGACTGAACCAAAAGATTATAGTATTCTCTTGACTTAAACTAACTCAAACTGGGAAACCAGAGTGCCAGACCCAGACTCCCCCAAAAGGTTAACCGCGCACGCAGAATTCGCCAAAAGAGGCCTAGTAACTAAGCAAGTCAGAACAAAATCAATACTACTTTTAAATTTAATTTATTTATGTACAAAAAACAACGTATGTACTAAATTTTACGAAATTATGCTTTTTCCTCCAATTACGCCAAAAATTATGCTAGCGCAATTCGCCAAGGCCTACATGCAAGTGAGTCTGGTTTTCTACGGCTTCCTAGCGACGTGCACACGGATTTCCGTATCAAAACGGCAAGTTGTTCTAACATACCTTCTTAGGCATTTCCCGTAGATGGTCACAAATATCTACCGCAACTCGCACTTCTCTAACTTTGTAGAAAAGAATAACAGTATTTTAGAGCGTGAAAAAAACAAGAGATAAAACAAAATAGATTGTCATTCATTGTAAACTAAAACTGTTGTTCAATTGAGTTATTTGTGGATCTTCTGTTGATTGACCGCGGAAATCCGCAGTAGCCTGGAACCTGTTTCAGCGAGCTGTGACCAGTGACTATCTGTGGCAGTATCGAGGTATTAAATTTCTAGGCTTGATATTTTCAAGTAAGTACACACTCAGAAGTTTTAATTTAGTTAAAATAAATTTCATTCATATGAACCTGGCTCGCCGTTCCGTTGTGTGCTACAAACGAAACTGTTTAACGTGTAACTGCTAACGACGTGGTGATGGCCTGATTTCATAATCAGCTCCCTCTTTAGGTACAGTTCAGCAAGTCTAAAAGAGGACAATCAAATGCCTTTTTGTAAATTTTTAAAAAACTATACTCAAGGTTAAATATCTGTTTTGGGGCATACTTGAATATTCATGTCCAAAACCTAAACAAATACGGCTCGAAACGGCCCCAGACTTCACAGGAACCAACAAGAAAACAAACAATATTTTGTTTTGTGGATTTTTTTTTCTTAAAATATTTACGGCAAACGCAAATTTCCATACAAAGTCTTAAAAATACGATCGAAGCTGTAACTCTGAGTATGTATCAAAAAACAAACTAAAAGCTTGGGCGACCTGTGACTATACTTAGTTAAGCGACCGTTACATTGCATTTTAATGTAGTCATGATCAGTATTACGGCCTGGGCCGTCTGCGTTCGAACGAGTAGGCCTCTATTTTTAACTACTGAACTAAGCGTTCGAACGAGTGAACAAGCCTTTCGAAAATGCAACGACTTTCTAGCGACGTGAACACGGATTTCCGTATCAAAACGGCAAGTTGCTCTAACATACCTTCTTAGGCATTTGCCGTAGATGGTCACAAATTTCTACCGCGACTCGCACTTCTCTAACTTTGTAGAAAAGAATAACAGTTTTTAGAGGTTTAAAAAAAAACCAGAGATATAGCAAACTAGAGTGACATTACCATTGTTCAATTGAGTTGTTTGTGGAGCCGGTGACGTGACCTTCTGTTGATTGACCGGCGGAAACCCGCAGTAGACAGGAACTGTCACCAGTGACTATCTGCCATTGTGAAGTTCTGCCTGCAGACAGCAACAATGGTTCTCGGGCAGTTTCGAGATATTGTATTTCTGGGCTTATTATTTTCAAGTAAGTACACATCCAGAAGTTTTGATTTAGTTAGAATAAGCTTCATTCACATGAATCTGGCTCGCTGCGCCGTAGTCCTTTCAACGTGTAATGCTAGATTCACTTTGAAGACGCAGTGATGGCCTTATTTCAGAATAAGCTCCCTTTTTAGGTACAGTTTATTATAACAAGCTTGTGCAACAACGTTTACGATATAATCTTTTCGTTTGTCCCTTGTCTATAACACAGAACGTTAACAGTTGTCGATCGAGGTGTCATTTGATATTTAAGCAATAGAAAACTTTTT
Source organism: Hydrozoanthus tunicans (assembly GCA_026413305.1). Taxonomy (NCBI): domain Eukaryota; kingdom Metazoa; phylum Cnidaria; class Anthozoa; order Zoantharia; family Hydrozoanthidae; genus Hydrozoanthus; species Hydrozoanthus tunicans. The sequence continues at coordinate 12,647 of JAOBAT010125754.1, forward strand.
CCATGTTTGCATAACGTGATGCAAACACGAGAGTGGTTGGGAGAATTCGAGACACTAATCTTTAGGCTTTCGCGTGGATAAGACATGATAAAAAGATAAAATCTACAAAAAGTTCTACGGTTTTCATGCGTTAAAAAGTTTAAAATTTAAAAATGCATTGACATTTCGCCTTCACTTGTTACGGTGGTCCACAGGTGTAATACAAAAACAAATTCAAATACGAGACTACAAATTGACAAAATACATAAACAAAAGTTCTAATATACAAATACAAA
>JAOBAT010125765.1:0-12919 GCA_026413305.1 Hydrozoanthus tunicans
ATTCCCGCGATGACGTATGCAGACACACTCTATTCGGATTTAGAGTGCGTCACCAAAGCCAATCAAAACGCGCGTTACATCTGCTTTATTTTATAAAAGGAATTATAGTGTAAGATTAACAATTTTTAAACTTGCAACTGCGACTAAGTTTTGAGAGCAAGTCTCGTAGATTTACTTTACATAGAGCAATCTTTCAATTCCAGGCACGTGCAAAGCAATTTCTGAGGGCTGGCTACAAGACCTTACAACATGTAGCTCGTGCGGACACCGAAGAACTTGTTAGACAGATTGAGCATCTTCCACGCAAACAGGCGCGACAGATAGTCTCAGCAGCCACGGTGAGTAGCGTGTAGATGCAGAGGTAAATAATAGTAAGAACTATAAGAGTGACTACTTTCCTTCTTCGTCATGGCTGTTTTTTTCTGTTGGTGTAGTTCTACTGTGGTCGTTGCCGGTGCTATTATGGAGTTTAAGGTTGGACTAACGGCAACACCGACGACGACGGCAGAGAACAATAGTGAATACAACAACTGCACGTTGGAATGCACCGTGCTGGTCACCTGCACGCTGTCGTCTTCAAAATTACAACTTGAAAAACTTATATTTATGTTTTCACGACTACGAGAACAGCCCACAGAAATTTTTATCAACCTTGGTTTACATTCTTAAGAAAACACTATCTTTATTTCTATTCACAAAACGTAACTTGGAATAAAGAAAAAACAAACTAGCCCCAAGAGATTGAAAAGGCAAGCAAGAACCGTGTTTTTTTGAAAGCCGTCGTCATCGATGCTGTCGTCGTCGTGTCTTGAACTCCCTAATTAGGGACCCTGAGCAACGAGGAGGGCAACATCGACAACAACTGCTTACAAAAACACATTTTCTAGATAAACATATGTAAATTCGTTGACTGGGACATAACTAATTTAGATTATTCTTGATTTCACCAGTACTAGTGCTATAAGTTTTTTTTGACGATCACAGAGCTTTCGGGCTCCATCCAGAGTCCTTTGTCAATGACAACTTGTTAGATTGTTGAACTTGCTCGGCCTCGATACGAGACCGGGCCACATTTTCTTGCTTTCCCTTTTCGGCCATGTCTGGCTCGTTTGCCCTTTCTTTTGTAGTGGCACTTTGTGAACGGAAAAAAACTAAGCTCCCTGCATAAAAATAAAAGAAGATTGAGAAAATTTCCTGTTTTTCATTTCTTTTTTTTCTTAGTAAAAAATAGGTAAAAATAGTATATATGATATTAAAACTAAACGTTTTCGATCTTAACAGATCATCTTCAGAGTTAAAACTGAATAAAACTTAGCATAAATTAAGTCACCCCGATTCCCTTAGGGAAAAGAGTTAGTTCAAAAGATTGAACTTGTTTGTTAAGTTCCGGATTGGTGACTACAATTTTCTCTAAGGGAATCGGGGTGCCTTAATTTATGCTAAGTTTGATATATTTTAACAAAGACGCGGCAGTTTTATTCGGTTTTAACTCTGAAGATGATCTGTTAAGATCGAAAACGTTTAGTTTTAATATCATATCTACTATTCTTACCTCCTTTTTACTAAAACTTTAACGAGGCGGAATTATGACCATATTTTTTCCTATTTTTTGTTTTCATAGTCGTAACAACTCCAAAACTAAGCTTTTTACGTCGTAATTTTGAAGACAATGGTGTGTAGGTGACCAGCACGGTGCATTCCAACGTGCAGCTCTTGTGTTCACAATTGTTTTCTGCCACCATCGTCGGCCGGTAGGCGTCCTCGTTGCTAAATGTCCTTTTAAATAGGGCCCTTAAGCCACGAGGACGACAACATGTTGCTGCAATCGATGCTTTGGGTATAGTAGCGCTGTTGTCATTGTTGGCATTTTGTACCAATGCGGCAAACGTCTGTTGTTATTATGAAAACGTAAATTCTCTCGTCAGATAAGTTTTTCTACATTTTTAAGATGCTCCTGCAAGAGAAAGCGGATGCATTGAGAGAAGAAGCAGATGAAATGGTTTCTTAGTCCATCAAGTATGTCTCATTTTATGTAACCTAAGTCAATGAGACATTGAATATACATTAACTTGTTAGTTGTTTCCTAGAAACCGAGTGTATCTTTCTTAAGGCAGGTCACCTAGGATAAGTACTGCAAGAACATTGAGTTTACACGAATTTGTATATTGAGAATGGTTTCCTGGTCCACCAGTCTCTCTTCGAAGTCACTAGGTTTTGAATGTACACGACTTCGTATATTAAGAAAGGTATTCCTAGATATGGCCCAAAGTAAACTTCTATTTAGGGTGCCTGGAATAAGTAGAGAGTTAAGTGTACACGAAATCGTATTTTTTAACTGTAATATTGGACAGTAGTAAGTACATACAGAGAGATTTTGGTGTATTTACTAGGGTATACTAGGATATTAAAATCTCACGTATTCAAGTTTACCTGACTTATTGCTTGCACTCTACAATGGTTTTAAGATTACCAAAAAGCTCAATTTTAAGCACTCTATTAATAAATTATATACTTACTGTACTAAAGAAATAAGCGAAGGGCCATTTTCATTCAGAATAATGTGGATTAATCTAACTGAATGTCCTGGGAATAATTGCAAAAACAGGTAAAATAAAAAAAAGACTTTACTCTGAAGTCCTTAATAATAGTTGTTTGTTTTTGACCAGATATCCACTCTAATAGTGGGCCTTAGTTGGGACTATTATTATTAATTTCTGGGTTTCGGAAGCCAAGTATCTCCACTGCAGATTTCAGATTATCAATATTCTTCTTTTGGGACACAATGCTCAGTGTTTACATTCGTCAATCCTCATTTTTTACAAGATGCAGCACCCTTCTTCAAGAAAAAGTTATTTCATACTATTTTTAAACTAAAACTACGGTTTATTTAAAAACTCGTATTTGAAATCTTTCCACCCTATACTACTATTCCATTATATACCGTCATTAAATTTGCAAGATTTTTCCAGCCTGTATCACTATTCTGCTCTATACTAATATTAGGGACTTGAGAGTACAAAGTTGGAATTTGGTTTGTACTCAAAATAATTTGAAGTAGAAAATGTGTTGAGAAAAGACAGAACCTATTTTTTACATTTAAATGTTAAATCTGCAACAAATTCTTAGTTTTTGCGATGTCACTTGCAAAGTTACATGTTGCACGATTTCCTATTCTTTCAGGTTTTTCCTCTTCAGTAAATAACCATCCATTCACAAATTCCACTTGTATATTGAACGAACACAAATTTTGTAAAATTGAAAAATAAAGTTGCAGAATTGCCAAAAATTGAGTTTAAACCGTTTCTTAATAGCTCACTCGTATCCATTTTGGAGGTTGAAAGGGTTTAAGGATGGTGAGTAGATAAAATTGCGATGTTACTTCTTGACAAAATGTAATTGCTGCCGATGAAAGTGAATGCGATTTTCCCTGTCACGTGTTCGCTGTCGGTTTTTTTTTACTTTGTTCGACAGCCTCGATCTTGTGCCCATGCATATTGTGGTTGCAGTGACAAATACAGACAATTCATGTGTAAACAAAGACTCGGGAAAGCCAATTTCAATCTAGTAAAAATAATCGACAGTTTCAAAAGAGCCAAATATATACGAAAACAAATTAAGGTAAGAAAAAGTACTGAAACTTTGTTGTAAAATTCTTCAGAAAAGAACGACTAATGTAGAAGAGTCACGACAACGAACCTAAACATTCGGGAAGTGTAAAATTCATAGTTTCGTCAACCTTCTCTAACGAAGGTAATGGCTCTCTAATTTTCCGCATAGTTAGGTTTCCGCATTTACTTAAGAAGTTTCATTAACTGCAACCGAAAGCAATTGTTCTCAGTCCATCAGTAACCAACCCCCAGCTGCCGCTTTATTCATGTTTCTTTCTCTTCCGGGTTCAAACCATTAATTAATATTTAAAACCTAAACCAATTAAGTTGGTATTTACCCTTTAAAGACGCTAATTACTCATGTATAGTTCAGTATTTTAATCAAGGCAAGCTCAGCTTTGGTCATTTTTATTTGGTAGAAATAATTTTAAAAAATTTTCCACTCAAAATATTGCTGTCATTAGTACAAAATGTTTGATGTACGTATTTAAATTATGTGCGCGTACACCTCAAACCCAAGGTGGCTAATATTGGTGCATAACACAAAGTGTTGTTATATTGATGTGACTACTACTTATTCTCGTGTAGGTGTGGTTTATAATTAACATGCATACAGAAAACTACTCTTTTGCCTTTCCCTAGGATTAATTTTGGATAAACACAAAAATGATAAGTTTTTGCCGCTAAAAATTGTGTTTGGGATATTTTCAACCAAAGTTGATTTTCGTTGTTAGAAGAAATTTCAATACTAGTTAATTTATGATAATTTGTTAGTGGTTTTTACACATCACTAACAACGAAGTGTAGTGAATAACTGGGTGAGTTGTGTTATTGCGAGTTATAGCAATGATTTTTCTGAACTCTTTGCATTGCACAAGTCTCCTAAAGTGTGGTGCAGATGCGATATATGGTTTATATTATGTCTTCAGCAGTTCTTAGTATCGTCTTCAGCACTCGGAGTTTAAGGTTTGATTAACACCCGAGTTGATGAGTTGTTAAACCACGGCCAAGATCCGGCTGAGCTCTACGTACAAGACACAGGTCGTCTTACATGTCTTGCAGAAAAGCTTCTCTTATGGTTAGCTTTTTGGCTTCCAGAATCTCTCGTTCTGAGGTCGTCTTCGAAATCTATTTGGCTCGAGTATGTCTTCAACTTCAAGCTAGAAAGACTCTTTACTGGATTTATAGACATTGAGTACGTGTTGCCCTGAACACGTGCGCTCTGAGGCCGTTGTTTGGAAATCCTCTCCCTTGCTTGAGACGCAGAGACCATTATCTTATTCTTTGGTGGCATCAACGGGTCAGTCACTGATGTTGTCCAGCCACGTTTATCGGGTGGGAGAGTCTGTATTTTATAAGCTGGCGCGGAGCGATTGCGTGCGAACACGCGCGTTGTCCTGTTATCTGGGAGTGGATCAGGTTGAGGGTAAGACTCCCTAACGTGAGAGATTACCACATTGCTACGCAAGTCTGTCTCTTGAGTTACAGGTGGAACATCTACCGATGTGCGCTTAGCTGAAGCCTGGGACCGATTCATTTGAGCAGGAGAGGACTGTGGACGAGAGAAGGATTTCTTGCGGGCGGAGGCAATTCTCAGAACATGTGAATTGATGCTAGTTGCAGTGCTTTCTTGGTGTCGAATATGTGGAGGTGCGCTGCTTATCCTCTTTGCTGCGTTATCAAATTGCAAAGTGTTATCCATTGATCTACTGTAAGGCACGACAACAGACCCAGGGGTCCCTGCACGGGATGGAGGTCGAGACGGTAAGCTATCTTTGGTTGAGGCACGCATGAGCTGTTGAGCCCTAACGTACGCACGTGGCAGTCTTTTAGGAGAAGTCTTTGCATAAAGGTTTAAGCTTCCTAGTCCCTCTGGTCTTTCTGGTGGTAGGTTGTAGTTCCAGTCAATTGTCTCGAAGTTGAAGATGAGTAGATTGCTCAAAGTGTTGACCACCATCCTACACCAGGAACAAGAAGTGGATATCAAGACACCGTGTGGAGATACTTTTGTACTTGTACATGTAAGTTTCAGTAATGAAAGTTGCTACAATCCACGATTACGTAAAAAATGACTGACTACCTGTTCATTTACCCAAAAGTCCTAGCGCATAAACGTCTAAAATTGCCCATAAACAAGCAAACAACCTCAAACTTGACACACGCAGTGTTGTTTGTACAAGGAAGAGTTTTACCAACGGTAACCTTCCCTGAGGTTTTTTAGCGGTGTAAGGTTCGCGTTGCATTGTGGTAAAATGTACAGGCTCCGTCTTTTTCGGAATGGTCGATTGCGTCTGCTTTTCTATCAGCCTTATGAAGTTGCTTCCACTGTAGCTAACTGGACGTTTAATTTTGAACAATTTTCTTTAAGATATAAAGGGCAATTGAAGAAGGTTTTGAAAAGTAGCTTTGGAATACAGAGTGTAACTAAAGGAAAAGACACAGCATATTAACTTTCAATAAGAGCCAGCGAGTTGGACTAAGGACTCTTTCTTTAAGATATAAAGGGCATTGAAAGAAGGTTTTGAAAAGTAGCTTTGGAATACAGAGTGTAACTAAAGGAAAAAACACAGCATATTAACTTTGCAATAAGAGCCGGCGAGTTGGACTAAGGACTCCTCTCATGAAAACTTAATAGAAACGTTATCCAAAACCTTTTTAATTTCCAGGCTAACAAAGCCTCGATGTTCTTATCAAGTTTAGGATGTGTATTTCAATAAGACAGATTCGTCAATAAATATTATTTACCTGTTTTCAGTGGCACAGATTGTAGTGATTGCATCATTCTTGCTGTTTCCACGAATCAACCTTAGACAGTCACCATTGAGAAGGTTCCAGATCCGCACCTGCAAAGGGTCAAACAGTTAAACGGTCAAAAACTACTTTAAGGTTAGTGATAAACGGACTTCCTTTGAAAAATTAACAGAAAATATAGGTTAAGGCATACAGGTTCGCTTGTCTCCTGATAACTTCTAAAATTTTATTGTAAACCTTAGAAACACTGAAAAAACTTTAATAACTGAACCGTTTGTTTTTGGTTTTTGCATTTGAAGACTTTTAGGTGTTGCAACTGGAAAAAACTTTGATCACTGAAACGTTTGTTTTTGGTTGTTGCTTTTGAAGACTTTTAGGTGTTGCTACTGAATTTTCAGTTCAATATGATTGCAATAAAAATTTTTCAGCAATGAAACTCGGTAAGAAATTTCTTAGTCTCGTTTCTCTTTCCTGTCTGATACGAAAGTTAACCTTGTCGTCCTGAAAGCTCTAATCTTTAGCATAAACTTGGCAAATCGAAACTTCATTGGAGGGCAGTCGAAAATAAGTATGAGATAGGATGGATTTGAGGATTGTTCTCTAGACTTCCACGCACTACGGTTAAAGATTGCAGGTAAAGGGATGGGACGATTGTTCGCTAGGCTTCCACGCACTGCAACTTAAGGTGAAAGGTAAATGGATGGAGAATTGCTCTCTAGAATTCCACGCACTTCCCTTGAAGGTGGAAGGTAAATGGATGGAAGGATTGTTATTTAGACTTCCCAAACTTCCACGCACTTCAATTAAAGGCTGAAGGTAAATGCCCAATGTTAAGGTTGTTACTGTTGCCTTATAAAATCTGTAAGTAGCATTTTTTTTATTGTGACAGAAGTTAATGACTATGACAAAAAAACACTTTACCTTGCCATCGGTGGATCCTGTTATTACTCTACAGTACAGGAACTCAAGACACAGTACCTCCCTAAAAATTCAGAGATTTACAAACATTTTTAATGCCTTCCAGGATGGTGTTCTTCCAGGAGAAAATAAAAAATGTTAGAGGAAGTTTCTTTGTGCGGGTTACTGGTCGCATATACGCATCTACCAATAAGTTAAATAGGAGTGAAAAACAGTTTCAATGCCTTCTAGATGATGCTCTTTTAAATAGCCTTCCTGGATGATCTGGTTCTTCCAGCAGAAAACTTTTAAGAAATAAGAAAGTCTCTTTGCGCACGTTTCTGGTTACATTTATGCATCTACCAATACTTTAAATAGGAGTGAACTATTGTCAGTCTTATCGGTTTGGATGAGCCAGTTCAATCCAATTTAATTAATAGTTAGATTTATTGCAGATCTCATTTTGAAATATCTTGATAAGCGAGGTTAAAACTCTTGTAAGAATCCATTAGAGGAAACATATTAAGGCTGATTATCAAGTAAAGAGGAAGAAACGAGCTGTTACATGAAAAGCTTTTTTGCTTTTATGAGCTTAAACCAAATTTACAGTGGGATTTCTGGGATCGTCTTCCATAAACACAAGAACCATTCAGAGAATTACTCACAAGCTATCTAAAGCCTTACGTTCATTTACTATAATAAGATTTGTAGAACTACGTACTTGAAGGAAACAGTTACTTACTTGGGATGCCTGAAAGCCTGAAGACACTTCTTGTGTTTGCCTATAATACTCCAAGCAAGTGCATAACAGTCGAGGCTCCCTGTAACGAGGTGGTGGTCGTCAAACTTCAGACATGTTATAGCTCCATGATGGCCGTCTAAAGACTTGTAGGTACCAAAAAAAAAACCATTTTATTGTTAGCCTGAACAGCCTGAACGTTTTAGCCACAGTATTAAGGTAAAGTCTCAGATATGTCAATGGTGTGTGTTTACCTTAACCAATGATGCAGATTCTATGTCCCACACTTTGACTTTACCACCTTCACAGCCACTAACCACCAGTGTGTCAGACACCTGGAAACGATGAACGGCTTTCAGATTCACTACAAATACTCTGAAACCCACTTTGGGTGGATTTTAAAATCTTTACATTACTGTAGAACCCAGTATCAGAACCACTACAAATACTCTGGAACCCACCAAATTGGGTTAAATTCAGAATCACCACAAATACTCTGGAACCCTTCACATTGAGTGAGTTTTCAGAATAAACACAAATTTGTTAATTCCGGAGCTGTTTTACTTGCTTGCGACGCACTGAACAGGTTTTCAATTAGTAGTGTACGGTTTACTTTACATTTTGGGTGTAGTAACGTAAATGACAGTAACTGTAAACTTTTGCGTAATTCCTTCACCTTTTTAATTCTACTCTTTTCAAACGGTACTTTTATACTGACATATTTGGAAACTGATAATTTTGGTTTTAAAATGAATAACTCCAGCAACATTTTTTGCCTTTCTCCGAAAATATGAGTTTGATACAAATGCTGAGTAATCTTTCCGAGGTATGGTTTTAAAAATTATAAATTTTAGAATGTATGGCTCATTATCGTTCTTGCCTCCAGCTGTTTTGCATTTTTTGAGTGATAATTTCTTCACTGAAACTACATATATAGAACCGAAAGTTCTATAGAATTGGCCACGGTTTACTTACATGTACAGAGAGGATGACATGTCGATGTCTGAATGTTCTGCGGCACTTCCCTGTTGCCAGATTCCACACTAAAATGTACATCATTGAGAAACTAAGTCATATTTTTGTAATTTAAAAGTATTTTCTGATAACTAATCGTGGATTTTTTAGCAAAAAACAAAAAATGATTGTCACATAAGAATACATGTATTTTTTGCGAAAGAAACAAAAACTCCAAAAAGGACAAATCGCGGATTTCCTTCCGCAAAAAGAAACAAAAAGTCCAAAGAGATTTTTCCTACCTAGACTGCACACAGTATTTTAATTAGCACAAAGACGAGAGTTCTTTTTGCACTGAGAAATCTTGAGAAACTAATATGATCATTATACAAAGACCTCTGAAAGGGTCTAACAAATTAGCAAGCCACTATATAACAGTACGTGTCAATTGCATCAGCGAAGAACACCGAACTCTTAGTGTTGTACCCTAAGGATTGGTCTCTGCAACTAAGATTTCAGCTACAACCAAGTTCTGACAAACCTTTAACACTTTTGTCCCTTGAACCTGAGGCAAGTGTGTTTCCATGTAATGAAATACAAATAACTGTTCCCCTGTGTCTGTCAACAAACCAAAATAAACAGTTAATTGGTTGACTGAAAACTAGTCACTCAACAAAAAAACAATGACTATGTCTATTACTATTATTATTACTGCTACTACTACTATGCTGCTGCTACTTCTACTATTGCTACTATTACCACTACTATTTTGACAATGATGGAGGCAGCCACAGCGGCAATGGCAACAGCTATGTACAGCTACTACTACTACTAAGTATTACAATTTCTACTACTTTTAATAACAAATACTTTTGATATCAAAGATACATATAGAATAGTAGCAACTAATTCCTTATCAAATAGTGAGATGTGAGACTTTTTGAACATACCCTCTGAAGATACACTTGCAGTTTCCTTTTTCGATGTCCCAGCACCTGAAACAATAATATGGGACAGTGAACATAATTGGGTAACTTTATTGGTTATATTTTTCTCATTGCATGATAACCTGTGAGTAATTTTACTAAAGCAACTAATAAATTATCTGCCTCAGGCTCAATGAATATCTGGGTGGTGGTTAATCACCAGTTACTAACTGTGCTTTTGGTGATTGAATTACTGTGACTTCTAAACACTTTATCAGCACCATAAACTTAGAATTTTGTCAAAGTTTTACATTCTTTACCTAATGGAGGTGTCATATCCACCACTGAGGACGATTCCTCGTTCTTCTGAGATATATACACAGCGGATTGAGCCTGCATGTCCCTGGATGGTGCGTTCACACCTAGCAGTCGCTGAGTCTGTCAGTTTAACCTTGCGGTCATACGATCCAGACACAACCAGTTTGCCACCAGTAAAATTGGCACATCTGTTTGAGTCTTCCCTGGAGCAAGAGACAAAGAAAATGTTTATAAAGGAAAAGCAACACATTTAAAATTTGAATAAAAATCAAGCACATGTATGAACAAAAAACAGTGAAAACTAGAGTTCAGCAATAATTCAAACAGATTTAGCAAATACTTTCAGCTTTTTCAAACTTTACAAGTTTCCAACATTGGTACCTTTTTATTTTCATATTTACTAACATTCTTATTTTCAATCACAGGCCTATAGCGAGAAGAAAATATTAACCTAGGAAGTTTGAGTATCAGTTTGGCCATATTTGGTGCAAGCAAATCTATTAGGGGGTTCAGGGCATTTTCCTCTGAAAATTTTTAAAATTTTTATCTGTAAAATCGCTTAAAAGGAACAAATTTATTTAATCAGTACATGTATAATCCAGATGTACAAGACAATTTCTTACACAAGCAACTGAAATGAAAAATCACGAGGAAACATACCAGCCACACACCATTCCAACTAACACAGGGTGCATTGATTTAGCAATTTTTCAATCTTGAAAACAGAAGTCTTTGCTTGGAAATACATGGCCAGCAGTCAAACTCATTTTAATTTGTGGCTTTGTTGATTGGCTGCATATTTATAGTTACTGTTGGAACTGCTTTATTTAAACTGGCATTATATATTCAATTGAGTTAATTTGGAATGTTTGAGGTTTTAAAATTCTAAAAATTGACAGACTCGATCAAAGATCCCAAGTTTGTAAAATTGTACCAGGGAGCACCCTCAAGACAGTTAAAAAGTGTTATGTCTGGATCCAAGTCTCTGAAATCAGAAAATTCAATTACTATTCACCCCTTATCAACTGCATGTACTTACATATCTTGAAGAATAAGAATGTTGTATGGTCCACAGAAGATATTTCTCTCCTCCATTCTGACAAGCCGAGTTGGGATCCCCTCGTAGCATTCAGCTAAGTTTCGTCCAGCAAATAGTTTTACTTCCTCCTTTCTTTTATTACCTAAATCCAGCACATTTTCAATCTCTTTATTTTCAAGGTCAATCGGCACATAGACAGGAATACACTTCGCATATGCAGCATTCATCCCCTTTGCAGTTGCACCCTGGATGACATAAACAGCCACAGTGGCAGCAAAAGAAACAGATTTTAGTGTTCGAAGTGATTTCTTACCAACAAGCGGTGCCTGCTGAACAGAATCAGGCATTTCAGTTTCGTTTTTAATATGATCATCATCAGCAGCAAAGGATACAGATTTTAGTTTTTGAAGTTGTTTCCTCTCTGAAACTGAAACCTGCTGAACTGACTGTGAAGTACTTTGTTCATCTGTTTTGTATTCACCTAAACTTGTATTAGTTGTTACAGATTCTGGTGTTTGAAATGACTTTCTTTTTTGAAATAAAGCCTGCTGAACAGACTGTGAAGTATCTTGTCCAATGGCATTATAGTCAGCCAAATTCTGGTAACCCAATACTTGATCCATTCTCTCCAAACATCAGCTGAATTGGTCACTTAAAATGTCAGACTAGTTGCTTGATCTACTGCAACTGGTATATTGATTGTGAACTGAAAATTCTTGCAATCTTTTGTATCAGAAAGCAAGATACTTATAAAGGAGCTTGGAGTTTCAAAGCGTATGTTTTCTTTTTACCCAGAACAATATAATTACAAACTCAAACTCTTAGTTTACAGATTGTAAACAGTTTACTGTTAAAACAAAGCAATGTGTTAGAACTGGCCAGTCTGTTGTAAAGAATCAATTAGAGTGACACAAATTACTTTATTATATTCTTGCAAGTTAATGATGTGTTAAATATCACATAAACAAAGACAATGAAACTAGAAAGGTGTTAATAACAGACAAGTATTGTATTCTATTATCCCACTAGAAACGGTTCAAAAAGCTAAATAGAATAGCTGCAATCATACCAGGGTCTCTATTTTACCATAACAATTGGTAAACTAGCAAAATAAAAAATAAAATATGTTGAAGGATGACTCTGCCACTTTTGGAAAAGTGTAATATAAAATCTGATGAAGTTTAAGATTATATATATGGAGCACTTGTAACTAAAAAATGGTTGGCTATAAATGCTACAGTTGGACCATTTGGCAACATTTGGTTGAACACTAGCTCAACTGTACCATAATTTTCATGAAAATCTGTTGAAAATGAAGCCATTGAAAAAACGTTTTATATAGTCCATGAAGGATACATATGTTACAAAATGTTTTTTAACTGTTGCTTAATTCTGGTCCCAAGTCAAAACTAAATAAAACATTTTCAGTGGGCAAATAAAAATATGTATCAGATTTATAAAAAAATAATGAAAACAAACTGTAGTGTACATACACCATTTCATTTTGAAAAATGGAAAGACAAGAGACTGTTAGCACTTGGAAAACCTGGACCTGATCAAAGTTCCCTTGTTTAATAGTTGTTTTTAAGAATCTATCAAGTTATTTGCTTTTACCACGAACATTGTTTGCTTTTATCATGGGGGAGCACTGGTCCCCCCAATAATTTGGTTGGTTGGGTGGGCGGGG
>JAOBAT010125787.1:0-12917 GCA_026413305.1 Hydrozoanthus tunicans
TGATGAAGATGATGGGGTAACGATTGTAGTGGTGATGATGATAACATGATAGTGATGGCGATGATGACGATAATGATAGAGATAGTGATAACGATGAATCCGATGATGGTGATGAAGATGATGGGGTAACGATTGTAGTGGTGATGATGATAACATGATAGTGATGGCGATGATGAAGATAATGATAGAGATAGTGATAACGATGAATCCGATGATGGTGATGAAGATGATGGGGTAACGATTGTAGTGGTGATGATGATAACATGATAGTGATGGCGATGATGAAGATAATGATAGAGATAGTGATAACGATGAATCCGATGATGGTGATGAAGATGATGGGGTAACGATTGTAGTGGTGATGATGATAACATGATAGTGATGGCGATGATGACGATAATGATGGAGATAGTGATAACGATAAATCCGATGATGGTGATGATGGTAATGGGTTAACGATGGTAATGGTGATGATGATAACAATGATAGTGATGGCGATGATTACGATAATGGTAATGATGATGGTGATGATTGCGATAATGATGGGTTGATGACGACGGTTAAACTGGAAAATTGATGACGTCAACGATGATGTGGTGATGATAACGAAGTTGATGATGATGATTATGATGATAGTGACAGTGACGATGGTGATAACGATAATTATGACTATTTATACGGTTATTTGATAACGAATCAAAGCAAACTAGTTACTGAAGATGAAAAGTAAAATTCTCTCAAACGTATTTTAAGAAAAGTATGAGCTCTAGTTCGGAGAATTACAAACAATCTCGCAACTCTTTCAGGTGACAGCAGGGACTCTTGATGCTTTTAACTACGTCCGCTGGCCAGACTCGCTGATTCAGATCAGTAGCTATGCAAAATACATGCAGTTGAACTTGGTGCAGATTGCCCCACTTCACTGCTTCAAGAATAAACTGCGCATGAGCGCTTACACCGGCTTCGTGACGAGTGTTGCGTTGAATGTTGGCGTCGCTCTGTTGTCGTTTTTCTACTTTCAGGTATTTAAACAGTAGAGAGGTTTAGGCCGTCACGTGACCAACGTAGCAACGGTAACTATGTAGGCATGATAGTAGTCATGTTTGCAAAGAGTTCTTGCACTAACAGGCTTTATGCATGTTTACGTCAAACTATAGTCAATTTTATCCCCCAAGCCTCGTATTCAAGAAATAGGTGTGAGCATTTTGCACGTGCAAACCGTGTTCACGAAGGAATTCTTTTCATTTGTGGACGCTTTGGGATTTGACTTATGAAAATATTCACACTTTTGTTATTCGAAAGCGAGGCTCGGCGGTTTTGACGTGAACATGTACAAGGCCTATTACACCGGCTTCGTGACGAGTGTTGTGTTGAATGTTAGCGTCGCCCTGTTGTCGTTCTTCTACTTTCAGGTAATGAAACAGTAGAGAGGCTTGAGGCCGTCACGTGACGAGCGTAGCAATGGTAACTAAGTCGCCATGATAGTAGTCATGTTTGCAAAGAGTTCTTGCACTAATTTCACTGGCTTTGTGACGAGTTTTGCATTGAACGCTGGCGTTGAAAAATCAGATATTCCATCAACAACCTCGTAACAAAAACAGCCAATAAACTTCTCTCCAATGGTTGAAAACCGAAAAAACGAGCAACTTACTTTGTATCAGTATTTTTACATAACGGAACAAAAATTAAAAACTGGTTTGTATACATATTACAGTGTTTTCGGGAATTCTTTCTCTTTACCGTAATAACTAACTATTTTTCTTGGGATTTTTTGTTTTTAACGTCTTTTGTTCTTTATCCGAACAAACTTATTATTACTTGTCATCTTACAGCTGAGGTCGCGAATTCGAGTTACCGTTTTGTTATATAATTGTTTCTATTATTTCAATATTATTTATTATTGTTTTATTACTATTAGTATAACTTTTATTATTATTCTATCACTATTATTATTGATACCATTGTTATTTTTATTATCATTAATGTTTTTATTATCATTATTATTATAATTATTATTATTATTATTATTATCATTATTTTTGTTATTTTGATTTGTTAATGATATTATTAATATTATTACTATTATTAAAATAATTAATATCATTTCATTATTATAGTAACCATCAATTTCTATTACTGTCACGACTATTGTTCTAGTTGTGTACCAGGAAATAATACCATTGCTATTTCGTTATGTACAACCAGATCAGACGCATCTGGATCAAGACCCGCCGAAACATGAGCGAGGAAGAGAAAGAGGAAGAAATATTTTTCTCCAAGTCGCGTTGTTACCGAGCTACGTTCCTCATCATGTTTGTCAGCTTTCCAGATACAAGGTTTGCAAAAAACGAAAGAGAGAAACCGTGAACAACCCAATCATCAGACTGTTTTAATAAGTGTTGTACCTGGAGCCTCAAAAGTGTAACGAGTGCCTCTTTAGTTTAAGCGTCTTTCTATTCAATACGCGCTTTTTTTTTATCAGAGCAACTTTATAAGTACAACGAGACTCAGATTGGCCAAAATTTAAGAACAAGTTATGAACAGGCTGAGGCTCGGGCTCGATAACTATTATAAACTTTACCGAGCTTCGACATTTGATTTATAGCAATACAGAAATGATTTGCAGTTTCTCTCTTTTATCTTTTAATCAGTCATTGCTTCAAATTATTCGCAGTACACATATATATAGACCTGCCCCGAAGTTAGTCCTTACAATTTGTTTTCCAATACTTGTATTGCAATACCTTAGGCTAAGTTTTCATTCGATTTAAACTACACTTAAATAAATAAGAACAGTTTAAGAACAATTTGAGGCTCAAATCGCTGAAAAATTAAGAACATCGAGTCTCGGAAAAATTTTCTGGTTCTTATAAAAAAAAGCGTGTAGATATTTCCTTTTTATCAATGGCACTTCTTTATTAATTGTCCTTTTCTACCAAGTACGCCTCTTTGTTTAAATTCTTACACATTTTTGTCATATTCTAGTGAACGTTGAGCTCTCGAAGACATATTACAAAAAAGAATGCAAAAAAGTAGTTTTCCTCATAATAAATGGGGCTCTTTGTTTAACTTGTTCCAGTCTCCCCTCGGAAATGGGGTAAAAAAGCACATGTTTTGCCAGTTTTCCTAGAGTTTCTCCCAAACAAGTATGGGTACCCCATAATTTTTTATCGTCAATCAGTCAAATTTGAACAGGACTCTATGATGAGAAAAAAAGAAAATCTGAGTGTTGCAAGTGTGAAAAAGTATAAAAAAAACTTAACAGAGACAAGAACACACTGTTTTATTGTGGTATATTGGAAACATAGTAAGAACAAAAACACGCAAAAATGCCTCCTTACAATTAATGTTTTTGCTGATAATCACAAAAAAACTATTCTCCTAGTGCAGAAGGACTCTTTACATTATCTTTCTTTTATTTCCCTTATGCTCCTCAATGTTATCTTGGTTGGCCACATGAGGAATCTATAGTTTTATTATATAACAATTGACAAATGAAGAAAGTTTGACAAAAATCTGGGTGCGGGTTATATTTCAATAGAATGACCTTAACTGCCCCTTTTTGTTAAGCAACCCTCTCTAACAAGTTCCCCTTCTTATTATGTGCCCCTGTTATTATGCGTTTCCTTGAAGCACATCCTCTAACAAGTGCCGGCTTCAACAAGTGCCTCTCTCAAAAATCCCCCTCTCTCTCACGACTTAGCTTGTGGCGTTTTAATATAAGTTTTATTCAAATGTATCACCGACATGTGTCATGTTTTGTCACTCTGTTGTATTGTGTTGTTCATACACTCTTGTTTCATATCGTACATCTACCGCGAGGCAAAAGAGGAGGAACAAATAAATAGAAGGAAAAAGGGAGTTGATATTATAAGTGTTTATATTGTGCTACAGTTTGAAATCAATAAATTAAATACGATGGTTTTTAGTGCGGAAGAAGAACTCTGAAAAAATATCAAAACTCCAGATAGGAAATCGAGCAAGTGTAGTCGAGTTTACGACAGGTCGCGTGTTTGATAGATTCCAGTACGAAGCTTAGATTTTTTTCAAAACTAAAACGTTGAGAAAACTAAACGTATAAGTTTACAAAGTTTATATATACCATGTAATAACCAATTAGTTGTTTACAAATATACAAGAATAGATATAAAAGGAGGGAGTAAGAGCTACAACCTGTGAAGGTTAACAGAGCACTCTTACACATCAGACCGAAAAGCCGCTAAGGGCGCTTCCTCAGGGGTAGGTTTACGTCTCTGATGTTTCCGCACAATCGGTAGCCAGGCCTTTGAGATCTGAATGTCGCTGTCTTTCCGATTGTGTGGAAACATCAGAGATGCAAACCTACCTCTGAGGAAGCGCCCTTAGCGGCTTTTCAGTCTTACGGATCGTTATAAAAGTGAATCAGACTACAGTCTACACACCGCCTGATGAAGGCTAGCAGTACGCAGCCGAAACGTCGCGGTCCACCAAGACTATCTTCGTGAGACTATTGAATAAGTATACCTTAAATTAATAGTATAATATAGAATATTACATAAGCTGCAAACTAAGATTACGAGGGAAGAAGGAAGTCTTTTAATTTTTTTCTAAAGGAATTAATAGATGTATCACACACTACTTTTTATGACCGAGTTATAAAGAAACCGCACCTTTTTTCATTTGATTTTTTTTTCATTTGTGCATGGGATTTTTACTACAAGTGTTAATGGTAAAAAAGGAGCGGTGTGTTTACGCAATATTTCAAACCAAAAATTGGATTTTGTTTTTATTTTGACAGCTCCCGCATACTAAGAATGCTACCGGCGGCTTGCCAAAAACTCTGCAGTGATATGGAGGAGAAGATGTGCACAGAATATCTGAAGGTAATGATTGATTTAACTCTACAGTTTGCGTGCGACCATCTACCATATTATAGTGAGATTTAGCACCACCTATACGTGAGACGGCAAACGTCAGTTTTCCGTCTGACGTTTGCCGTATTTTGTCTTGTTTTCGTGGTTTTAGCTTCACGTTGAAGTGAGCTTCAAGCAAAAACACGCCAGTGACTAGAATTAGACTGGAAACTAGTGTCAACTAAATTAAAAGCGATTAAATTCTTATTCTGAAAGTACATATTAACAGAGAAAAAATATTTCAGTTTACTGTTTTATGTCACAATTAACAATTGTTTGATTCCCGCTCATAAGAATTGCCAATTGGCACTAAGCTGAACAATTTCTTGTGTTGTTTCTTCAATTTAGCTAACTGAACATTAAGCATAACATCCCTTTACCTTTTTTACGACTTTAATCATATTTCTATGCTTAAACAAGATCAAAAAATCTTACGTAAATACCAAACGCAAAAACCCTCAACTTGGCGCACGTACGGCAAACGTGAAACGTCAGTCGCGGGAAAATCTTGCTGACGTGATAACATTTCACGCGCGCGTCTCGCGTATGCACGTTGTTAACTCTTGGGCGGCGGAAGCAAAAAAAAGTATTTTTTTTTGGGGGGGGGGCACAGTTGAAATTTAAAAAGTTCGAAATAATGTAAAAATAGTCAATTATCAAGTTAGGATAACTCTGCGTTACATTGAGTACGATAATTCAGAAAAATCCAGGCGCAGATCCAGAAATCTATCTAGGGAAAGAGGGGCTGTAAACTTCAAGGCAAGCTCGAACCATCGCCACAATCAGTGACCGCAGAACGGGGGTTTCTATACGATTTCAACAACTGCTAAAAAATATCGAAATGCAGTTGTGGTTAAGCGAGATATTTCTCGATCAGAGAAAAATATCAATCAAAGCAACAAGCTAAGAGTTTATCGAACATTTAAGACAAAATATGAATATGAAGACTATTTACACGAAATTACCAACGTTATTTTAAAACATCTGAAAACATAGAACTAACTTTACAAAAACTAAGAATTAGTAATCATTCCTTAGAAATGGAAAAGGGAAGGAATCAAAAACCTTCTGTAAAACCAAAAGATCGAGTATGTCAAAGCTGCAAATTGGGGACTGAAGATGAGGCACATTTCTTATTACGATGCCCAAAATACCAAAATATACGAGACTTTATTCGCGAAAATGAAGTCGAAAGATAATTTCCATGCAAATGTGTTACCCCAAGACATGCTCTTCCTCAAACTTTTAACCAAGCGAGGAAAAGCATGAGAGAAATAGCAAAATTTGTATCAGATTGTTTTGACAAAGGATCGCAAATTATTTCTGCTCAATGAAAAAGCAATTGATTATAGAAATCGAGTGTTATTAGGATTTTAACCGATGTACCTTAGCAGTGCCAGGACCTAATAAAGATCTTGTCTTTTCTATCGGGGGAGGGGGGGGATAAGCTTGTGCATAGCGCGACCCAACGAGTGTCGATAAAATATTACGAGTCTTGACTGTTTCAGATGGACTACTCACTGAAGTGCTTTGACGACACCTACTACAAGTGGGTAGTGTTCAGTTACATCGGAATCTTGTACCCAATCCTCTTTCCCACCATCTTCGTGCTCATCCTGTATTATTTTCTCCATCGGCCCCGGGTGGAGGGCCGTCCCAAGGATATCAAGAAATACGAAGTAAGAAGTCATAGAGAAATCATTCTCGCTTTGATTTTCTGTGTTTTCTTTTGCTCGATCTTTTCAGTCCCAGTAAGTGTTCTTCTTATACAACACATACAAAATAAGTCGTTTTGTAACAAGAAAATTAGTTAGGCGTAAGCTAATGAAGATCAAAAGCGAAATTCTCCCAAATTGAATGCATAAAGAATATGAAACCTTGCTGGGAGAATTTACACAAAAGGTTTTTAGCTTCGCTACTCTTAGGTAGGTTTTACAACCCAGTTATTGGAAAAAGTGAAAATGCAAAGCTGAATACTGCGAGATATTAAACATGTCAGTAAAAAGACTCGATTAGAAGATCGGACAAAGTCAGAGCTTGTAGTGCCAGACAGCTGTTTCGTCTTTTTTGGGACTCGTCAGCGACACGTAGCGGTAGACATGTTTAATATCCCGCAGTATTCAGCCTTGCATTTTCACCTTTTCTGGCTTTACAGTTTGGTTGAACGATCTTTATTGATTTTGCAACAAATCAAGGCATTTCATAACGGTTCTTGCATTACAGTTTGTATGTCTCAGTTATTGGACTCCGAGGGCTTACGGTTTAACGTCCTTATCCGAGAAGACGCGAAGGTCTAACCGTTTGTAGATGTTAGAGCAAAGGTAGCACCTTCTCCCCATTTTTTTGAAGACCCTGAGTGAAGGTCCGGCATCGGGAATCGAACCCAGGCCTCCCGCACGACATACTGGTGCCTTACCAACTAGGCTGACCTAGTCATAAACGCAAACACATGTACATACATCATCACGCATATATACACGGACATAAACAGGAGCCTGATTCAAACACATGGTTTTGTTTAAGACCGGTATCTTCCTGCGTAAACAGCTGAACCCCGATAACTCGAATCCTGGGTTACTCGAAGCAAAAAACTGATTTTCCCTTACTTCATTTGATTACTATGATTCTAGTCCCTGTAGCTCGAACCCCCTATAACTCGAACTCCCTATAACTCAAATTCAACTCTATCTGTTTTACTCGCTGTTGTCCAATTCTTTTTCCTGTTCTTTTACCGGATTTCCACAGGTCGTAGAAGGAATGCGGTTTGTGTACGAGAACTACACCAAGGACTGCTGGTACTGGGAAATCGTGGAGATTTGCCGCAAAATTGTACTTACTTCCGGCTTGGCTCTGATTGGTCCTGAAGGACGGACCTACCTTGGTTTGTCTGCAATGGCTTCTGGGATGTATGCAGTCGCACATGCGCACTCTAGACCAATGACAGACTATTTTGAACATTTGCTTCAGGTAAGCGAAATACTGGGGCAGGGTTAGTCGATGTCGCGTTTACCTTAATTCGTTTTTCTTCGAACACCAAGTGACACTACAGGCTTCCTGGACGCAATAGTTAAACCCTTCTTAAAAGTGTTTACATGCATGGTGCCGAATCGAGTTTCAATCCGTAGTGAACTCGTTCCAATTTCTTCATTGCTCACTATGTAGCTCTGCATTTGATTGCACAGTGTTTACAGGACTCCGGAACGAAAGTGAAGTCATTGCGGATCTAGTTTGCACCGGGTTCTCGTTCCGGATCGAAACTTTTATTCCAGTTCGAGATTCAGATCGAAGTTAAATACAGAACAAGATCAATCTCGTTTCAGAGCCTTCGATTGTTTTGTCAGCGGGTCACTGCCTAGCGCATGCACACGAAAAGCCTAATATGTATGTGCTGACATCTATGACCTGAAACAATTCAGGCTCACCGTTTTCGATTCCACCATATAAACGAAGAACGAACACAAAGTAGGCCCAGAACAAAATTGAACTCAATCGTATCATGTAGTGGTAGTGTAGCCGTCTCTGTACCCCTTTTAACTGTGTTAATTTTGTTAAGTATAGTGGTAAAAAGTAAAGCCTTCTTTTTACTTCTTTCCAGTGGTGTTAAACTTGTAAGATTTGGTGCTTGAAAGGGCAGCAACCATCTTTTTGGTATCAAATGTTAGTCTGAATTTTGGATATATAGTTGAAGAAGAACTTATTGATTCTCGCGAGACATGTAAAGCGGTAATAGACAAGAACTTAACCAGTGACTCAGCTCCCCATGTGAGTCCCTGTAGCTCAGTGGGTAGAGCATCTGACCGCGGTAATCAGAGGGTTGTGGGTTCAATTCCCGTCAGTGACTCATAAGCTTCATTGTGAACTTCTTTTAGTTGTTTCAGGTTTGCATGATGGTTAAAAAGTACAGCAGACATCCTTTTTGGTAGTAAAATCTTCTTTTGTACTTAATGTTAGTGGTGTTACGTTTTGGAGATATGGTATGAAAGTACAGCGGCCATTGTTTTCGAAAGTATACTCCTCTCTGTACCTATTTTAATGGTGTCAAGTTTGTAAGGAATGATGGTTAAAAAGTACATCGACCATCTTTTTGGGTAATACAGACTTCTCTGTACTTCTTTTAGTAGTATTGAGTTAGGATAATATTTTGGTAAGGAAGTACAACAGCAATTGTTTACGGTAGTTTAGTCTTCTAGTTCGCAAGGTATGGTGGTAAACAAGTACGACAGCCATCTTTAATTTTTGACACCATAACCTTTAATGTACTTCTTTTAAATGACGATAATTTTGTAAGAATTGGTTAAAGATGTACAACGGCCATCGTTTTCGGTAGAATAGCCTTCCACGTACATCTCTAAAGGCCGATTTTTGCCCACAATTATTGCACGCAAATCGCCTGCAACATATTTTAGCGGCTATTTACACGCGTGCAACTTTTGGCCATGCAACACAAAAAACGCGTGCAATTCTCTCGAAAAATGGTGGACCCACGACAAATTGCGCTATTAACTATTGTAATTGTCTTGCGACAAAAAACCGTAGAAAACACCGATGTAAAATCTATGTGGGTAAAAGAATGGTTGAAGCGAAGAACAGATCAGGCCGGTTTTTTACAATTATAGCTAAGACTTGAAGACCAGGAAAGCTACTGAAGAAATCTTCGCATGGACACAACAATGCTTGATCTAGAGGTTGGTCAGAAATTAAAACGAAAATATACCACAGACCTCACCACTCAGCTATAATTTTGTTGCAAAAACGTCAAAATTGCATACAACTTTAAAACGTGTTTCAAAGTTCTACACCTTTTTTTGAACTGCATGCAATAGTTTTAGGCTTGATTTACACGAAACAATTCGTGTTGTATGTATGGCGTAAGCGAGTTGTATGCAACAGTTGTAAGCAAAAGTTGCACCATGTAAATAGGCCTTAAGTGATGTTACGTTTGCACGATGTGGCTGAAGAAGTATTATTGTTTGTGGTACGAACACTGAACTCCAAACTAATGCACGGTCGACGCGTGATTTTGTTCACAGTTGTGCGCGGTGTGTTCCACCTTCTTCAACCTTAGCGTTGGTGTTTTGCTTCGTATTCCCACCGACACCGCCAACTACTCCATCAAACAAGGCAAAGATGCCGCAGGGATCGCTTTCTCTCTTCTGCTTGTCAACGTTGGCGTGATCATCATGCTTGTTTGTAAGTTGTTAACCCAATGTTGGGTTGGTAAATTCTCCCAAATAGGCTTCATACTTTTCGAGTTATCAGTTGGGGAGAATTTCACTTTTTATCCTTTCAGCTCCAAACACCAAAAGAGTTATCTTGGTAAAATCTACCAACAAAGATTTATACTTTTTCTGTGTTATCAGTTTGGGAGAATTTCACTTTTAATCCTTTCAGCTCCAAACACCGAAATGTTGTCTTGTTGTCAACAAGGGTTTATACTTCTGGGTCCGGTTGCATGAACCTGGATAAGCTATCCCCTGGATAAAAGCAGGTTGTCATCTCTGGTAAATCAAAGATTGTTTGACTGTTTGTTGATTTCTCTATCTCTGGTTGTTAAGTGAGTGGAAGACTCTTAAAGTAAAAGATAAACTGTGCCAAATAACTTTCATTATAGTTTTAATGCTGAAAATAGAAAGCACTTATCCGGTGGAAAGCTTATTCAGGCTTCGTACAACCGGGCCCTGTGTTTTAAGGTTGTATTTTTTTCTATAAAAAAGAGATCATCAGTTGCTTAGTTGTTCATTTTGATCTAATAACTAATTTCATTACAAAAAAATATAACAATAATAACAATAATAACAATAATAATAATAATAATAATAATAATAATAACATAGATCATGATAATAGTAATGATAATAATAATAGTAGTTGTAACTAAAATAGTAACTATTATTAGTATTTACTAAAGCAGCCGATATCCACGTTCGCGAGTTCTGGTTGGCTCTCGTAACTCGCGATATCTAAGACTATTAATCAATTTTGACACAGTAGTCAAATGTAAAGTGAATTTTTAACCTAAAGCTGTGGTAAATACTAAAAACAATAATCCCCCAAAGGTTGGTGCTTAGCGCTTGATAATTATATTCACCTCTACTATTCCTGCAATTTGCCGCTTATAGTCACGTTTTAACAACCAAGTCTTGCTCAATTTCATTAAACCCTTTCCAGTACGTTTCCAAAAAAACAACCCACCCCACTCCTAAGAGTCTTGTTTTGCCTCCCACCAGTGCGGTACGTTTACTCTGTTGTGATAAGCCTGTGGTGGGTGGTGAGGCACCCAGAGTGCACCACGCAGTGTTGGCTAGGAGTGTTCGTGCTACCGGGAGAGCTCGGACACCACGAGGAACCTGCTGACGACGAGAGTACCGATGGAACTCCAAAGCAGGAGGAGGAGATAGAGGTAAGGCATTGTGGGTAAGGCGCCACTCAGCCGTCCTTAAATGATCATTCCGAAAAGATGGCGGTTTGTACCCACAGTTCTTAGCGCGTGAAAATCTAAACTTGCTTATAAAAAAGCAGAAAGAGAATCTCTAAACTTCAAATTTGGGGTGTAAGGGCCGCAAGCCACTGTAGTAAAATGTGCAGCCGCCATGTTTTTGGAATGGTCAATTCCTGGCGCCGGACCTTCAGGAAGGGTCTTACAAGCGGAAGGATTGGCGCAGTGGTAAGATCTCCGCCTCCCGATCCCGAGTTTCCTGGTTCATTGTGGCCTGGTGAAGGGTTTAACCTTCGGGTGACCTTCTTTCCCGCTAAAGCCCACTCAACTTTCCATCCTTCCGAGGTCGGTAAAATGAGTACCAGCATACATTGATCGCTTTGAAGTGGCTGCCAGAGACGCCTGTTTTTGCTTTGAGTTCGCGTATTGCGAGCTGATTATTGTAAAGCGCCTTTGAGTGTTTACATAGAAATGCATCACTTTATAGACTCTTTAAGTATCTAACAAGAAGGTGCTGTCTTTGCTCTGACATCAGCAAACGGTTAGGCGCAGTTGTAACAGCTCTGAATTTCTACTCTAACTCATCATTTAATCAAATCACCAGATGCAATCCATAGACATCGGCTATGACAACCCCGTTACCCCCGATGATCTTGCAGGCTCCAAAAAGCCATGCGGCCCCAAAAGTATGAGCATGCGCAGAAAAGTACCAAGCATCTATGACGATCCAGACAACAATATTTATGAGGAGATGGGAGGGGAGGGAGAGGAGTCTTGTTCTTCCGGCTCAGGAGTCTCTCCCGATACTGAGAAAAAGAAACTCGACGGCCCAGGCGTTGAAGGATCCAGGGGTCCTGAAAGCTTCACCGATGGCAACAGGAGCTCCATTGAAGAACTTTACGAAAGTCCTTCTTGAGTTCCGAACATGATATTAAAGAGAAGGGAGACGATGCGCATGGTTCTTCCACAGGCGATGTTCCAAAACTGCTTCCACAGGCGATGTCCCAAAGCGGCTCTATTGAAGAACTTTACGAAAGTCCTTCTTCGAGTTCCGAGCATGTTACTAAAGAGAAGCATGACGATGCTTCGGGTTCTTCTACAAGCGATGTTCCTAAGGTGGAGTTTGCTAAAGAAAGTTCCAAAGTACCCGAAGCTTATGAAAACCTTGGAGCTGAGGACGACGACTACCAAAACGCATCTCTCTAAAGACGACCGTACCCTTGGTTTTCTTTGGTTGCACGACTCTTCATGTCCACAGCAATTGGGGCGTTTAAGCGTGGATGTCTTGCTTAGTTAGAATCTTTCCATTCTAGAACCTCATGACTTAATGACAATGTTTTATTTACTCTAGTAGAACGTGATGCCCTAAATCAATGTTGGTTGTAGTAACTGGCCCCACTCATAAATTGCGGCGGTTTAATATTCTTTTGTCTACCTCAATCAAATCAACCCTGCTATCCTTCAACCTCGTACCCAGGCTCATTTTACTTGCGTAAAAGGACCCTGGTTGCAGCTGGTCACGTGCCACGCTGTCAATATTATTCCGCAGTGAGGGTGAGTAATGAGAACAACTTTGTCATTGGGAGAAA
>JAOBAT010125798.1:0-12916 GCA_026413305.1 Hydrozoanthus tunicans
TTCATTCATTCATTCATTCATTCATTCATTCATTCATTCATTCATTCATTCATTCATTCATTCATTCATTCATTCATACCACTACCACTACCACTACCACTACCACTACTACTACTACTAATGATAATAATAATAACAGTACTAATAACGTTTGTATAAAACTTCCTATTGTTGGCGTTTTGTGTAACCTTCTGGAAATTCTGTTTCCTTTTCTACAGGCAAGTCTTTGTCTACAAGGAAGAATCTGTCGACAAAGGACTCAACTGCAGATCAGTCACTAAGATCGACTAGAACTCCTGACCAATCAGTTAACAGTTTAGTTAACAGAACTAAGCCTCTCCGAGCTGGCTCAGCTCGTAGCAACAGCGACAGTTCAGTACCAGAAGAGGCCCCAAGTGGGGGAGGGTGGGAAAGTGAAATTGTCACGGAACCCTCTAGCAAAATAAAGTCGCAAGAAAGCTCGATGCCGGAAGAAATCGTTGGAGAATATACTAACGACACGTTTGAATCAGTGGACAACACTCAAACTCCAACCCACTCCACTCCGTTACGCCATGATGCGTCGCCTGTTATTAGTCGTAGATCTTCAAAAGACGAGGGAAGCAAGAGCGAAGAGGATTTATCAATGACTGGTAAGTAACTATTATTAACTAACAATTATTTTGTGGCAGTACTTAGGGGGTTTCAATTGGTGCAACTTTTATTTGTTCATATTTGCTCTGAGGCTCAACTCATTGGCGTTTCGCATCAAGCATTTGCAATATGTAAAGAATGGATTAGGGTACCTCGGGAGATAATTTCATCTGAATTTGTTTTCATTTTGATGGCTTTTAATTTTTTGCGTTTCGGTGTTTGAGCATGATTTGCATTAGGTTTTTGAAAACTTCTAGCTTAGCACATGTTTTAATTTTGAAGAAAGAGCTAGATACGTAATTAATGGCAAAAATGGGAGAACAAACACGCATGCGAAAGTGCTATGAAATAAAAAAAAAGCTGTATCTCTTGTTTTTATTATTGTTTTGTTACCTAACGCAGTAACTGGTATTGAGCCTATGTTTAATAGCCGTTCGGAAAATATTGGCTGACTGGGACTAGCCCAAAGAACGGGTAGCAAGTCCTCGTCTAATGGACATGAATTAGAGTCGTCATTTTCTATGACTCTAATAGTCAGCTCCTTACTCTTCGCTTTGCGCCTTGTTGACCTATTGAATCGCAGAAAACTCCACCCTGTGGTATAATTGCTACTTAGGCATGAATATTCGGTAAAAGAACTGCTTCAAACTGAGAGAAACTTAAATCTATATATAGAAGGAAAGATAATCCGAATACGGAAAACATAGTGATATTCACTAAATCAAACTAGAGGCAATATTTTGGTTTATTATCTTTAAACCATCTTCAGGCCGATGACATATACCAAAAAAAAAGCGCGGAATTTAACATGAGGATTATCTTTCCTTCTATATTTCTGGAAACTGTCAGCTCACTCTGGATTAAATCTATATAAAGAAAACAGATTAAGAATTTAAAGTCAATTTTGAAAAATTAAGAATGAACGAGTCTGCCAAAATTTTCTAACTTGTATTATAAAAGCAAATACTTCATCTTCTTGTTTTAAGCACTTACACACTATTTTAAAGCGTATCTTTATCAAAATGTTAAAGTAAATATTTCCCATTTTTTTTCCTGTTATTGAACTTGTAGAAACTTCTGACCATAGTGACGTTGAAACCCGCGTCCGAACTCTCAAGGCTCAACTGGAGTTGAGGAAACGAGAGGCCAAGCGTCTTTACAATGAACGTAAAAGACAGCGGAAGGCTTTACTTAGAGCACAGGAAGACAGCCTTAGGAAAGAACTGCAGGTTTGTGCCTCGCATCTGCTAGTAATTTAGCCAAAAACCAACGAGTGTTATCCTTGAGTACAGCGTTCGTCCGGGTCCTTAAAAACCTAAAAATGTCCTTAGTTTTCACTTGTCAAAATTTGAGGCCTCAAAAGTCCTTAAATTTTACAAAAATCAGTCATGGTCGTTAAAAAGTCATTAAATTTTTGCTTTTTCACCGAAGTTGGCATTTTGTTTGAATCATGCACGAGTCATGTACTTAGCTTACAAACAAACTGTTAGCAAACACAGAAAAAGTTCTGCTTACGTAATGCCAAATCAAACCTTTGCAGTTTTATAGGCTTTAGTGTGAGGTCCGTGAATAACAACAACTAAAACGTGCCTATAACTATATAACTGTGTCAAGGAAAATCAGTATCGTAAAAAGTAATGTTTTAGGTCAGTTCTGGTGGTTGATGTCCCATGGCTTAGGTCCTCAAAAACCAATAGCCTTCCCTTAAAAGTCCTAAAAAAGTCCTTAAATTTTGCTTTGAGAAAAGCGGACGAACCCAGTGAGTAGCATATGTGTAAATCAGTACAACATATAGATTCGAGTAAGGTTTCGCTTCTGGAAGCGGGGAATGAACCAAGTTCGCCTATCTACAGTATCAACAGAGAATCCGATAAACCCATACAAAGGAAAGAGAAAAAATCTCTGACCTCGATGGGATTCAAACCCACGACCTACGAAACAGATAATGGGGTTCTTTACTGATGCTGTAGATCAGCGAAACTTGGATCATACCCTGTTTCAGTTGTAAGGCCTCACTCGAATGTATATGTTATATTTAGCCATAAAACCTTTTCGAACTTGTACTTCTTATAGTCCCTATCAAGCTTGTTTTTTTACTTATTAGATTAAAACTGTTGTCTTCTGTGAACTCGAAATTCGAATAACCACGTCTAAATATGCTTTTTAACCAAAAAAAGATCGAAATGTGAATTTTGACCGAACAGGCCGGGGACTGGTAACCGGTGACGTAGCAGCACTGAGTTATGTGGTTTTTGTTTAAAAATATTCATTTCTGCTTAAAAATGTCGTAAAATTGTTATTTCAAACCTTTTCAAGGGACTAATTAATTGATTAAAGTTATAACAATGTGACTATTGTAGCCAGAATTTAATTTTTTGAGATAAAAAAGATTATCTCTGCTTCATGCCTCGTGCTGCGACATATGCCTCCTATCATTGCACGCTTCAAGTCTAAAAAATCTAACAGGAACGGTGAGAAAAGGTTTTATTTTCGAAAATTACTATTACTAAAGGGTTCTACTTTTCATCTGGAACTTAAAAAAATAAGCTTGATAGGGACTTTAAACTGTTTCACCGTTATATTTTCGGACGTCCATTTTCACACTAAGTCTCATGTCCCCTCTTACCTTTCTTTCACTTTCTCTGTCTCTTTAATTATTTAGTTTTTATTCTCGCACTGTGATTCTGTAATATAAAGTGCTACTGAAGCAAAATCTTCAAACTATTTTAAAATATCTGAAATTAAAGTTTGTTACCGGCTTTTGAAATAAATTTGCGAAGATATATATGATGTCACATGTTTGATATGAACACGGCGAAGTTTGCGTGGCTTGCGGCCCAATGTTTGAGCAAAAAATTCGCAAACTCGCTGAAAACACTTGTATAGAGCAGCTGTGAGCCCTTTCAAACCATGTGACGTCATAAATCGTCGTATGTTTTGAAATTTTTTGGCACTCAATGCACTATTTTAAAAGCTTTTTTCGGGGACTTGAAGTGGCCAGATTAGCACTTTTATCCATGTACAGTCAAATGGAAGTGTTGGAAAAGCCCTTGGAGCTATAAAAAACAATGACCAAATGGCTTCAGTAGCTTATCATGAAGATCCCTCCCCCCCCTCTCCTTCTCAACTCAAGTAATTTATCAGAAAAAAAAAAGGTGATTTGCCGCTGCGTAGATAGCACTAATGAAATTATCTAATGGGACAAAAGAAAATTCGAGAAGACAAAGATCTTCAAGAATGGCCGTGTAAAACTCTTAAAGAAACTCGATGGGCTAAAAAACAAAACAGCGAGTTAGTTCTTTAGTTATGGTCATTAAGTGCATATGTTTTCTTCGCCAAAATTTTTCTTTCTCATTTTCCCATTCATGCATTGCAGGAAGTAGAAATGGTCATCAACCGAACCAGAAAGGAGTTAGAGAAAGAGCCAACACAAAATAGGGTTCCAGATATTAGACCTAGCTTGGCCCCAAAAGACAGAGAACTTGTGAAGCCGCAAAAGCCTGAATCCCTTATTTCAGTGCCAGAGTCTCCGATTCTTACAGGTCATATAACATCTCCTGATGTATCGCTAAATGAGACCTCTGAACCTCGCTCAAGAACAGAGCCTCATGAGAAGGCCCTTGATCAAACAGACATTAAACGTGTCTCCAAGCCTATCGATAATGACCCTTCTGAGAAGGAGCTGTTAGGTGGAACTTCAGAAGTCGCTGTGTCTTTCAACGACGTAGTAGAGCGAGATCGAAGCAGATTGGACAATGCAGCTGATAAATCAACTGAAGTGAAAGACCTTGACATCAGTGACAGGTCAAGAAGTGCCTCTCCTGTTGAAAGTATATCTGCTGATGAAAGTAACGAGATCGAAGAACTGTTGCCATCAACTGGCAATCAATCATCGAGCGATAAGAGTGAAATTAAAACTAAGAGTTCTTTATCGCAAAAGTTGTCTCGCTCTACGAGTGACGCGAAATCTAAAAGTTCATTGTCTGAGAAATCTGTACGTTCTACTAGCCATGGTCCAAAATATTCTGACATCTCTTCAGAATCCAAGTCGCATCTTAGTCCGCTATACACCACAAGTTCGTCAAAGGAAGAGGCGGAGAACAAGTCACCATTGTCTGCTAGGGGCTACAGTATGTCGTTTGAAAGTTCTGTTCATGATGAAGCGTCCACAGCTGATGACATCAGTGAACACCTCAGTGTGGAAGAGGGTTCTTCGATCCCGGAAGAGCAGCAAAGTGCCACTGAAAAATCCGAAATCGAAGAAGATTTGTCCGTTGCACAACCTAACACAAGTGGAGAAAGTCTTAAAAAATCTATGAGCAAGGAACTAGATGCCAACAAAGAGACCCTGGAAGTTCCATCAAAAAAAGATTTGGATACAACTCCTTCATACTCTGCTGACTTTGAAGCTTCCAGCGTTACAGAGAAATTGAGCGCAAAGAGTGAAAGAGGAAGCCAGGAGGAACAAAATGTGGGAACAGCAAGCCCCGTTTACACCTCAGATTTTGAAAAAGAGCTCTCTATAAAAGGCACTCCTTCAAGCTTATATACTTCCGATTTCGAGGTTACCGTACGTTCAAAAGAAAAGTTAGCTGAAGGAGCTGGTAGTGTGATGAACAATGCCAAAACAAAGTCATCCACTTCTGAAGAGGTAACGCTTCTTTTACGTATAAAATGGAGTCGTTAGCTATAGTTGCTTCCCCTATTTTTTGTTAGAACAAATAAACATGGCAAAAGTGTTCATAGACTATTTTCAAAAATGGCGGCGATTTTAATACTCTTTTGTCCTACTGGCCTCGCTTTGGGTAACATATTCTTTGAAAGTTTAACTCGAGAACGAGGCTAGCAAGACTAGTTTGGTTGCACACAAAAGAATATTAAAATCGTAGCCATTTTGAAAAAGATACAACCACATAGCTAAACCGTTATCAAAAGTTATGACAACTTTGGTGAAGCTCGCACGGTCAAGAAAAGTTAACTTATTAACGATCAACTAATTTTCCTGGTGTTAATAAGCCATGAATTTTTGTCAAATGACTTTAGTCGCTTCGCGGAAAAAGCCAAGAAAATTATTTTTCCGTTCTTTTAAGCTTTTAGTAGTATAAACTCCTGGAATATTCGCTTTTTTACAGCAGGCAAGGACAGGACAGGCTGCTCGAACTATAAGTCGCTTTTTTCTTTTTTCTCAGTCGATATCAGTTCCACATTTTCAAAATTTCTTGCATCTGCTTTTAAGATTCACAAATATTTTCTCAAGTGATCTTTGCAATTTTTCTTATAAGAGGATTACGGAAGCATTTATAAGGAAACTGCCTTTGGCTGTTAGATTTCTTTGTCCTTTTGTTCTACCCAGGTTCAACTCAAATATACGTTTGGTGTCTTCTTCCATCTAGTTTTAAGATTCACAAATATTTTCTCAAGTGGTCTCTCAAATTTTCCCTATGACAGGATTACGGAAGCGTCTATAAGGAAACTGCTTTTGGCTGTTACATCTCTTAGATTTTTTATTCTACCCAGGTTGCAACCCAAATATACGTTTGGTGTCTTCTTCCATCTGCTTTTAAGATTCACAAATATTTTCTCAAGTGATCTCTCCAATTATTCCTATGAGAGGATTGCGGAAGCGTTTATAAGGAAGCTGCTTTTGGCTGTTACATCTCTTAGACTTTTTATTCTACCCAGGTTGCAACCCAAATATACGTTTGGCGTCTTCTTCCATCTGCTTTTAAGATTCACAAATATTTTCTCAAGTGATCTCTCCAATTATTCCTATGAGAGGATTTCGGAAGCGTTTATAAGGAAACTGCTTTTAGCTGTTACATCTCTTAGACTTTTTATTCTACTCAGGTTGCAACCCAATTACACGTTTGGTGTCTTCTTGACTATTAACTCGTAGGAAGCTGTACGTCTGCTGTGATATTTTTAGTCTACTTAGCCTTCCATTCTCCAACTCAGTTAAACCTTTTTTCTGTGCGCAACAATGTTTATGATGGCCCTTAGTAACATTTCACCCTTCCGCCGTGAACAGCTTTTTTAATAGAGACCTTAAGCATTAGACGTCGGTGTTTGCACGGAGACCAACCGGAAATCAAATATCAAGAGTTGACGTGTACTTGCACGCGTCATGCGGTCGTGGTGTAAAGCGTGTTGGCGGCCTCCGTGACGATCACCACGACCGCATGACGTGTGCAAGTACGCGTCAACTACTGATATTTGATTTCCGGTTTGCCTCCGTGGCAACACCGACGTCTCATGCTTAAGGTCTCTAATATTCTTCTTACTCAATCTACGAACCCTAAAACACCATTTTTTCAAACAGTTCATTTATCTTCAAAGTTTTTAAGGTCATTCTACTGAAATAGAACATACACTAAGATTTTTGTCAAACTTTGCCAATTGTTTATTTATCTTATAGGAACTTCAACTTTGAAATAAAAATGGGGACCCACACACTCGTTTTTCAGCAAAGGCACCTTGCTTGTAAGCAATAATTCCTTATATATCCTGATTATATATTGATTGCTTGCAAAAGTCACTTTTCCAACGATTGTTTCTTATTCGACACTGAGAATTGCTCTATTTTTATTTTACAAGAAGAAAGGTTTTGCTTAATTCAAAACAAAAGAAAAAAATTGATAGGTCGTCATGCTCGTTTATGAGATAATGTCGATTTAACTCTCTGGCGAACCGCAGCCATAAGGAAAAAGCCGCCATTTTAAATGCGCGCGGGCTAGCTTACACACAAAATTATACGCAGTAGAGGGCGCAATGCAAAAGATATTGTTCGACATTATTTAATCACATTCAAGTTTAAGAAAATAAGTTAAAAGTCAAAAGGTTGCAGTCAGTGCGCCAATGGCTCGACCCAGCTTAAATTTATTTGTACAACCATCATACGCGCAATGACAAATGACATTACTTTTTTGGGATCGGAGATCATTTCAATACCACTTCCTGTTTTTGGCATAAACCGTGCCTTAGCTTTGTATCTTTTCTTGTCACACATATATCAAGGGCCATGCAATGTCTGAGTAGATTGTTAAAAACTACACCAATAAAAGATTTATACGTTTAATTGAGTGCGTTCATCACAAAAAAGGTTTTAATAGGATTCGTTTAGCAAGCAAAAAGCATTTATTGATCAAAGCGTTTGAAAAGTGTCGATCTCATTTGAATTTCAAATGCTAGAGAAAGACTTACTGGCAACACACATAACTGAGTGCTGCCCAAACTCATCTAGTTTCTTTAGCACACGTGAATTACAATGCCATAAACACTCTAAAAGGCTGTCAATGTTATGTTAGTTTCATAAATAAACTCCTTCTCTCTCACAAGTTTTTTTTTAAAGAT
Source organism: Hydrozoanthus tunicans (assembly GCA_026413305.1). Lineage (NCBI taxonomy): Eukaryota > Metazoa > Cnidaria > Anthozoa > Zoantharia > Hydrozoanthidae > Hydrozoanthus > Hydrozoanthus tunicans. The sequence continues at coordinate 7,984 of JAOBAT010125798.1, forward strand.
AAGAGCAAAGATTATATATTCGTTTCAGCACTGCTCGGTTTACTAAATGTAAATTTTAGAATGAGTCGAAATTAATGAAACTCTATCGTCTTAGACATTAAGTATATTATCCGATGAAATTAATACGGAACCGCTTGGCTTAATATTGCAGGGATGTCCTGTCACAACTTCGATTCTGTTCCTAAAAGTCAAACAAACCTGAACAAACTTATCTGGCGACCCTCTTCATCGAACCAAACACAGACTACAATTCCCAAAACCTTCTTTTCAGTGACCACTTTGTTGCGAATTTTTTAAAAACTCCTTAGTTCTTAAAAATTCTTGCATTAAAAACTGATTAACTCTTTTATAGCTGCTACTCGAAAGAGTACTTGGCTTTTTGTAATTAATCAAACCAGCTATACGAAATCCCCTTAAACAAGCGCTGTTTGAATTTCTTCGTCGATATTAAGGTTAAATTTGCCACACAATTAATGTCTTCTTCCTCAATTATGCTATAAAGAAAAATTAGTAGTCTTTCGCGAGCAAACACAAAATGCTTTTTTAAACATTTGCCTTTCAATTGCAAAGTTAAATTTCAAAATCCCTACGGGTATATTAGTCTCAAGCCGAAGAGCGAGCAAACAGCTTCATGAAACCAAAGAGAAATGAATAACAGTTTTAAGCCATTTGCTTCGTCGTTTTGACTCCCTGTCAAGCATTAAGGGATTGCCAAGTCGTATGTTTTCGCATGCATAAATACAAAATTTCTAAAACCGTATCTTGCTGTATTACTTTTCTATATGGGGTCACTTTCAAATGAAATCTTTGAGAAAAAAGATAAGCCACCACTAGATTGAAGAATCATGAACAGAAATTAATTTTCTTGATTCAAATACTTGAGAATTGAGAACGGTTATTAGCGCTTTTTCGCTTGTGTTTGAAATTTAAATTTCGGTTAAGAATAAACATGTAGAGCGAAAGGTTGTAGTCGGAAGTGGAAATATTATCGAGGACAAATGCTTTTCAGAACCTACAATTAACATTTCCTATGGAGACGAATAAAACCGTTTATAATTTCTACATGAACCAAAAAGACCTGACACATCCAGAGAAATAAAAAAGCATGTCTTCTTGCAACAGAAAAACATGATTGGAACTTGTGAATATTAAGCGCTAACCGCGAATTTCGTTGGGAATGCTTTTTATTGATTGTTATCAGTTGAACCGAAGCGAAACTCTATTATGTCATTCCATAACGTAAAATCGTTTTCCCATATTCTCGTCTTTGGTAAACAAGGACCCTCAAAATGCTTCGGGAATTAAACACAGAGTATTAGAGAGAACTTGTCATTCCGAATTGTTGCCAGACATACAGTTTTTTAAAACAAGAACAATGAAATTCTTATTTTTCTGAGGGTTTTAAACCGCGAAAACTGAACTGTTTGACCCGGCGGCCGCAAAACTTTTTGCTTGTATGCGATTTGGATCTGGAAAGACTCGGCTCTGCCAGTATTTGCCTAAAGTATTTATTCGCAACAGTTTAGAGTAGATGGCTTGAAACAGTCACTCTACACAATTGAATCACAACAAACCTTTACAGACTCGATTTTCGAGAACAGGACTGTTTGTAAATCGTTCTGCATTTTCTTAGCGATTGCTGCTCCGTCCTTGGGTTTTAATGTATACTTGTTTTCGTATTTCTGTAAAAAGACAAAAAGCCGTACGCAGATCGTTTAGTAGAGGTGCGAAAAGACATGTGGTAACTTTCGACTTCTTCAGGGATATAAAACATCAAACAAATATAAACACAGACTTTGTTAATTCGGTGATATACAGAATACTAAAGCGACTTACCTTTTCAAACTCAGTGTAGCCTAGAATCCCATCGGCGTAATCATGGAGATTTTTGTCTAAATCTTTGGCCAACTGGTTTGAACTGAAAAACATACAGAAAATACCCGGTGGTTGAACTCCTATAATTTCTACGGTGTTGTTTTCGTACTGAAGACTTACTTGCTTTCAACTGGGGAACTTGATAGTAACATCCAACAAAAGGCAAAGAAAAGAGCGAGCGCTCTTGTTAAGCGCGTCGCCATTTTCGTAATACCACACTCAAACTAGATTTATAATTTGAGCTCGTAAAATGTTTGGTTCGAATTTTGCTTCCTTTATTAAAATTCAGTTCAGTTTGTGCTGCACACATTATTCGCCTCCCAGCGACAAATATGGAGATGAGCTCATTCATTTTTAAAACAGGCTTTTGTTGATGGCAGGTGCCAGGGACGATATAATTGGTTGTTAAGGTGCCCATTGAAACTCGTATTTACATTTACGATTTGGAACGAAAATTTTGCGAACTTTCAAATCTGGCTTTGTCGATTTGATCGAAGCAAACTCTTCGTTTTTCTATTACGACGGCTACTGAGACACTTAAACGCGTCAAGCTAGAAAGAAAAGAAAACTTTGAATGCTAAAAATCGAAAAAACGATTGTGCCTCGAGTGAATCTGGTTGGCTGGTCGTAGAGTGCCAAGCGCAGGTGTTGAGATAGCGTCGAGCATAGAATGTTGTCATATACATTTTAGTCGACAATGCGGTCTGTCTGATACTGTACGTACACAACTGCATGATATGTAGTATCGTTTAAGTCGAAAACAAAGATTTTTCGACTGTTATTCTTTATCTAGGGTTTAGCATAATGAAGTTAAATCTTGTTGCTCTGATAAACAGCTTACAGTAGACGTTATACTGGTTCCTTCAATACAGCAACAAAAACTGTGTATTTCAACTGCAGATCACTTTATAATTTATACGCGCCTTTGTTCATAATTTAGGAAAAAGCCAAAAGCAAGGGCTCCGTCAGTTTGTCACACGGAAAATCAGTTAACTAATTCAGTGAGCATAATTATAATACTCGTCGGCCTGGGTCAGTCTCTTGAAGTCAGTTTAAACCAAAAAAAATTATTTAAAGCGTTTGAATCAAAATTTTGACAGGTTTAAGATCTTTTAGTGGACAGAATGAAATGACAGATTTTCGCTTTTCTGGCTTGTGCGGGCATTCTCTACACATGGCACTGCTGGATATTACTCTCCCAAAGCTCGTATCAAGAACTTGTGCAAATAGATATTCGGCTTTAAAGGAAAATCTTTGGTTCAAAAATTCTTTTTAGTGTTTACTCTTTTTACATCGAGTTGTACGAGCACGTGATTCAGTGAAAAACTGTCCGAACTATAATAGAAATCGATCTTTCTGAAGCCGGAGACCTATCGCATGTCTTTTGTTCCAGCACGCTGCCGATTTTAAATCGGCAATTCCTAAACCTTTTTTTCAAAAATTTGATAAAAAAAACGTGCGAATTGCTGCTGAAGAGTTCAACGTTATGTACGAGCGTTCCATATACAAGTATAACGACGTAACTTTTGCAGTCTTTTTGAACGGCAGTTGTGATACTCGGCCACATCGACATGCAAGACCTTTTGCTTTATTCATTAACACTGAAACTCTTTTCACATGTTAACACTACTAAAATTATAGACCGTGACAACAGCCTGATAAATTTTCATGCTGACTTTGATTTTTTTCATTCATTTGTCTCATTTCAGTTGTGTAACAAACTGTCCCGCTTTCTAGAACTGACGCCGACAAAAGTAAGACGAGTTGGGACACAAAAATTAACGAAAATACGAAATGGGATCCTCGGCTGTTCAACGTTCTTGGTCTCAAATGAAACTTTTATTAGGTCTTTCTCCAGATCAGCAACTCAAAGTTGTTAATTCTGAGTGTATTATTAACGCCAAACAATTTTATTTTGATCATTTCAAAGGTTTAAATTTCCCGCGCGCCGTCATTTTGGAGTATGACGTATTACGCGTGCAGTGCCAGACCCCCTCTCGTTCATTGCTACTGCATATATTGGGAGTGGAGACTGGCACTGCAAACCTAACAAAAAAGCGAGAAGGAGCAGGGTTTTTTCTGTTATTCAGGATCGGTACAAGATTAAGGCGGGAGTACACCTAAACTTTTGTTGGATAATGAGGAAGTTGATAAAGATGTTTGAATAAGAGGAATATTAAGTAAAATCAGCAAACCGTTCCTTAGTCCTGGCAAGGGACTAGTACAGCTTTAGTTTTAGAACGGTTTGGCGTTTTCACATCAAATATTAACTTCGAAATTAATTTTTAAACTTCCAAAAAATTACCAAACTCCAAATTCTCTTCAAAAATACCAATTATCAAGAAAAAAATACAAGTCAAAATTTATCCGAAAAATCTTAAAATATTCAAGCTGATTCCCCTTCATACCATCTGTGTTATAAGCGATACGATTCTGCAGATTCAAATCATGGATGGAGATATTGTACAAAACATGAGGAAAAGTGGCCACAAAGCACGCTTTGGGTGTACCTGCGCCTTGAGACTATTAGAATACTTTACGACAAACGGAACCTCTGAAAAGCATTTATATACTATACTACATAAAAAATTCTATTAAGGTGACATTATACAGAAAACAAAATTTTATATGCAAAAATGGCTTTGGATTGTTACTTTCTGTGGCCGTTTAACCCTTAGGTAGTAGGTAGGGGTGATGTCTTATACAGACAACATGGTACTGTAACCTGCGTGACATGGCAAGACAAGAAAACTGTCCTAATGCTCACAACAACTCCAGTTGATCCCACTGCAGATATTACTGTTGAGTGGTCCCAAAAACAAAACAACAAATGGGAGAAAATTCAGGTCAAGCAACCCCAAGTGATACAACAGTACAACACAAATATGGGTGGTGTTGACCTCTCTGATCAGCGGGTGACCACTTATGCTCGCCTGATGAAAGGAGTTGTATGGTACTACAATTTATTTTTCTATCACCTTGTGCATGTTCAGAGAGTAGACACATTTTATACATGTGCAGTGTGTGAAGTGAGAATGTGCCCACACCCTTGCTTTCA
>JAOBAT010125809.1:0-12911 GCA_026413305.1 Hydrozoanthus tunicans
CCCGCCCCCCCTCCCGGGCTTCATATTGATAGGTGCACAACGGCTGCGAAGTAGACTAGGGAAGGGGAGACTTTAAAAACATATGAAAATCTGCAAGTGTTTAAAAATGATGTAATGTGTATTGGAAAAGCAAAAGACGAAAACTATACGCAATTGTAACCAAAATATATTTGATTATTTTTCAAGCAATATTGGATAAAACGTCTCACGTGTTACAAATTAATAATTTGATAATTGCCCTACCATTTTGTCGGCCATTTTGTTCGAAACAAAAAACGTTATTCTTCAAATCTTGAACATAACCAGAAAATTAATCGATGACTTTTAAAAATGCCTGGTTTCAAAGGCAGTGCCAGACAGCGCAAAAGAGTCGCAAAGTAAACATATTTGGAGGTAAAAAGAGCTGCGAGTCCGCTTTCGCTTAATAACAGTTATAGGACAATATGTTATCCGCCGATAAACCAGCCGCCGGTATGGGTTAATTTACCAAATAACTGTTTTTGCATACCTTGTCCTGCCGCAAGAGCTTGCTTCAAACAGAAAAAAAACATTGGTCAAAGTGCTTTTTTATTCAATAATAAACCGCTTAATCAAATGAACTCATTTTTTTACGGCTAACCTCTTCAGTCCCCATGGAAAAAAATTCGAAATGGGTTTTAAAGATGAGTCAAATAAATGTTAGAACTATTGGTCCTGCCAGATGCAAATTACCCATCTCTCAAGTAGGTCGAGACCCTAAGCTAGTTGAAAAGTTCTGTTGGCCCAACCATTCGGAGATCAAAGTCCCAACAAATTTGTAAGGGGCAAACAGTAATTGAAGTTGTCTTGCTAAAGTCTGACGAGTTCTTTCGCGGAAAGAGCATAGAGTTTACACTTTCCGTTATGGGAAAAAGCTTATTCACTGGGAGACATTTACCAGTGAGTTACAGAGCCGCAGTAACTAATCGTGTGCTATTCGTGGTGTGTTTTTGTATGGGGTGCTTAGGACCCTTATATTGTTACACGTGTGACTGCATGTTGCTGACCGTTTTGCTGCTGTGGCTTGTCTCTCATAAGCGCAAAAATGGAATACGTACTGCAGACATATTGATTTGTATTTCCATAACTTTACTTCAACTTGTTTGGATAGTTATTTTGCCCGCTTAGCTTATTTCTAACGTTGTGGTCTCACATATTGCAAAATCATATATACCAACGTTCTTCTCACTAGCTGCTTATGACGACTGTGTGTTTCGTTGTCCGGACAAAAGATGAAAACTACAATTATATAGAAACAGTTTAAAAAGTTGAACAGGTGGATTCGGCTTACCAACCAACATTGGGCGGCATGAAGCAAAACTTTTTACTATAGAAATGGCTTTAAAAGAGGTTAAAACTAACATGAAAAACAATGTGTATTTAAACTGACGATTTATCTCCTCACCATGGAGATGTTAAAACTGTTTTGTGTCATAATCATACATGTCATAATCATACATACAGTCGAAACTAGGTTAGTTTTACTCGGCCCCGCATGCAGTGGATGGGATCCATGAAGATCACTAAATTGGGGATAGTCTCAAAACCATGGCTGCTGAATGGATGGCATACACTACCACGGAGATTTGCTGTTTCACCTCTTCCCAGGCCTCTGGAGTAGCTTTTAGCTCGGCACGATAAACCGCTTCACGGATTCCAGCGTACGAGCTGCCGTACATGTTGATTGTGGGTGTCACTATCACGTGCCTGTTGAATTTCAAAACCATTGAGGAGGAACGAACTATAAGGTAGCTTTTCATTGCCAGCATGAGTGTGAGATTTCATTATCAAACTTTAAAAATCTTACACAATATGTTTCTATTCCATAACCTTGCAAAGAACATAGACCTCTTTCATAGAACAAAATGGCGGTGGTTTCGATATTGTCTTGTGTGTATCCCAACTAGCCTCGCTTTGAGTAAAATATTCTAATGAAAATTTAACTCGAAAACGAGGCTAACAGGGCTGATTTGAATGGACACAAAAGAATACTGCATGAGATCATCGTCATTTACATAACTAATGGTTCAGTTTATTCTTTTCAATATCCAAGTCAATGTGTTATTTTCAGATTAAATACGAGTTTTAAAGTCCCTATAAAGCTCATCTTTTTCAAATAATTTTAGGTTCTTAGCACAAAGAAATGGTTTTACCACAGTTATTACTTTAAGCGAATACAAAAGGTTTTCTACACTCCATTGAAAAAGTATTGCTGTTTATAGCTTTGACGTCAAGTGTCTAGAACAAAAACGACTTGGGCAAGTTCAGACTAGTACGTACAAGATCTAAAATCTACAAACTTTAACGTTTGTTAAGTATGAAAACTTATACTGCAAGCTTAAAGATATTGAACGAACTGCCCACTTTTTATTGGAATGAACTGCGCCCCTTTTTTATTGATAATGAGCTGTGCGCCCTATTTTATGATAATGAGCTGCCCCCTTTTCCATCCTTTTTCCACCCCTTTTTGGGGGCTAATTCGGTGCATACTATACTACTTACCCTTCCCTCTCCCGATTCCGAACTTTAAATTCACTAAGGTCGCGCGTCTTATTAAAGTTTTTTCATGGTGGCAGAAGTTTTACGGTGCGATGAATGTCATTATTATTATGAAGATGAAATGAGCTGACTAACAGGAACGAAAACAACCAATCACAATAACAGAACATTGAGTGCGTGCAAGTACTTAACTATATCCACCTTTGTAGGGGTTTCTCCGGTAAGATTGGCTCGTGGCTAACAAAGGCTCTTTCCAAAGCCAGTAACCTCGTGTTGATCTTCCGCAACTCAATCACACTGCAACGTAAAACAGTAGCATGGGTCAATCAAACAGCTTCTGCAGCCAGATTCAAAGACATAAACTCCACAGTTCAGATCACAGAGTAAACAGACTGAGCGCGGAAATTTTACAGAACATGTAAAGTCGAACCCCTCCAGACGAACACCCACATAAGACGGACACCTCTACAAAAAGGTCATGCACGAAAACTCGGTCCTTGATGTTTTCTCATGCAGTAATTTACTGTACTTTAAGTTTCTTTAAGACGGATTCTTCTCTAAGACGGACAGTTAAGTCCAGTCCTAAAGGTGTCTGTCTTACAAAAGTTCGACTGTTAGCGAAAGAAAAGCTCTGACAACAGGGGTTACTTTGCTTTATCGGCGTTTCTCACGTATTCCTCAAAATCCTTCGCCGCTTTCTTGTAGCTTGAGACTGCACTTTCCAGGTACTCTAAAACAAATCAGAAAACAACAACACTAAGTTCATTTGGCTTCAGTTGATTTGCACGACTGACTCTACAACATTATCCTTAACTCAAGGACAACATCCAACGCTTGATATAATAAGTTGAGATTGAAAGGAACAGTCTGGAAGTGGTTCTGACGTTAATAAAGTCGTTTCCGCTGTTGGGAAAGATCTTTCAGTTGTTTGAAAGACCTTTAGCAATATAGACCTTAGATGTTACGGGGTTCAAAACAATTTATCTTTACTTTTCTTCAATTTTCTCCCATTCGTCGAGGTTTGGCGCGTGTATGTTTTGTAGAATCAAGAATGGAGAAAGCAGGATTGCGTCTGCGACATATGACCAGCGGTATCAGTGCCCTACGAAATCACTAGTTTTGAGAGTAAAAAAACAGAGCAAACTTATACCGCTGACTGTAACTGCACATCCGCCTGTTGCCGTTCCTCAGTAAATCACTTAGAAAAGTGTACCCAATAATTAGTGCGCATCAGATAGTGTGTTCTGTACCTCATGGCTCATTCACTTTAATTCCTTCTACTAATCGGATGTAAAATTTTCTTAGCGCTTCCTTCAAGCTCAGTAACTATAGACGAGCGCTCTTTCGAAGGGAGCGCTGTCGCGGGTTATGATGTTTACTACCTGGTATTTGAGAATTAGTGTTGAAGACTAGTTCATAATTTTTGGCAGTATGATACAGAAGAGCAGAGGTAAAAGTCAGTACTTACTCAGTTTCACGCCGTGCGCCTCATACTTGGTTTTGTTTAGGCTTTTGGTGTACTTATCTAACATGACGCCATAGTGAGAAGCATTGAAAGGGATTACCGCTGACTCCGTTAGTGACAGTACTAACTGAGCCCAAACTTGCGTCGTAACCTGGTGGTACTTAAACTCGGGGTCGATATGCTTGCTCATTGTGTAGAAATTGTCATGAACCGTATGGTATAACGGGTTTCCTGCTTTTGACTAAAAAGAGTAGATACCAAGGGATTAGTAAAATAGCAATGTTTTAGAGGAGTTACACACAGGCCAGCGCTGATACCCGGTTTTGGTAATGCTAAATGGATTAGAATCTCAAATATCCCCTGGGTTATTCAATAGAAGAATCTTGTAATCATTATGCAGCTGAGTTGACTGGAGCAAGACGGATAAAGTTTTTTGCTTAAGGAACCTCGTCCACTGCGCCGAAATACATGAAGCGTGAAGAAGGCATGGCTAAACAGACATTTACAGTCTGTCCTCATTATCCGACAAGACATCAACCAGCTACAAAACTCAAACTTTTACAGAAGGTGCATGGCCGTAGCTATTACTACTACTCACACTATCGTAAGTGTAGCGTATGTCTACACATGGAATTCCAAGCCGCTGGTAAAACACAACGTAGTCACTTCCTGCCCGAATGGGTTGGATGCTAGTAAAACAAAGTACAAGCATCAGTGTTAGTGAGATAAAGAATATTGATGTGTGATCTCTTAGTTAAAGCAATAGCTAAATGCTAACAAAAAACCCTGTTACCTTAAGTGTAAACCAATATTGACTACTTATAAGCAGTGTTCAAAGCGTTCAGTGAAACAACTGGAAGGAAATCAGTTCGATGTAAGTCGGGTGGGGGTTGCACCGTGCACTTACGCTGGGTACGGAGCGCCTTTGATTTTATCTGCTGGTTTCTTCTGACGCCATTCCTCAAACACGGTCTGACCGTTATCTCTGGGACTGGGAACCTGTCAATACGCATTAAATAAGATCTCATTGGCAATGCCAGGGTTAGTTTACTAAAGGGATAAGTCGATCGAATGATTGTTAAGTGGCGTCCAGTCGTGTAAAACCAATTTTTAATGCAGCTGCACAGGCCATTAGTTTACAATTTGTCTGTCCTCAGTCTCCCTTTTCATTGTACATTTCCCTTTTCCTTCATCCTTCTCTTTTCTTTGTACATTTCCCTTTTCCTTCATCCTTCTCTTTTCTTTGTACATTTCCCTTGTCCTTGATCCTTCCCTTTTCATTGTACATTTCCCTTATCATTGTCCATTTTCCTATTCCCTGCCCTTTGTTCTTTCAAAGCTGTCAATGATCATACAACATATGCACTGATTCCTTATCCTTATTCTATATTCAATACTAGGTTGCAATATTGTGTATCAAGAGTAGCTAGCTAGCTTGGCCTTACCATCTTTGTTGCTTCCATTAGCACCCAGTCCATAAGGGGCATCGACTTTGCTCTAAAGGAAAAACTACCTATTATAGAAAAGAACTGAAAATCAAAATGCTATATAAAAAAGGTAAATCGTGAAAGTGAACGGAAACAAGAACATTTTGACCATTTCTGATCCTTCCCTTAGTTAACCCTGATCTTCTCTTTAGTTATCCTTGATCCTCTCGTTAGTTACCCCTGAACCTATCTCTAGTTATCCCTGATCCTCTCATTAGTCACCTTTGATCCTCTTCCTAGTTATCCCTCATCCTCCTCTAGTTATCCCTGATCCTTTCATTAGTTATCCCTGGTCATCTCCCTAGTTTTCCTTGATCCTTCTCTAGGTATCCCTGATCCATTCCTTAGTTAACCCTGATCTTCTCCCTAGTTTTCTTTGATCCTTCTCTAGGTATCCCTGATCCTTTCGTTAGTTACCCCTGAACCTATCTCTAATTATCCCTTATCCTTCTCTAGGTATCCCTGACCCTCTCGTAAGTTATCCCTGATCCCTCCCTAGCTATCCCTGATCCTCTTCCTTCTTATCCCTGATCCTCCTCTAGGTATCACTGATTCTTTTACTAGTTATTCATGATCCTCTCATTAGTTATCCCTAACCCTCTCCCTAGTTATCCCTGATCTTCCTCTAGGTATTCCAAACCCTCTCCCTAGTTATCTCTGATCCTCTTATCAGTTATCCCTAACCCTCTCCCTAGTTATCTCTGATCCTCCTCTAGCTATCCCTGATCCTCTCATTAGTTATCCCTGATCCTCTCCCTAGTTATCCCTGATCCTCCTCTACCTATCCCTGATCCTCTCATTAGTTATCCCTGATCCTCTCCCTAGTTATCCCTGATCCTCCTCTAGGTATTCCTGATCCTCTCATTAGTTACTCTGATCCTCCTCTAGTTATTCCTGATCCTCTCATTAGTTATCCATGATCCTCTCTCTAGTTATCCCTGGTCCTCCTCTAGTTATCTCTAATCCTCTCATAAGTTATTCCTGGTCCTCCTCTAGTTATTCCTGATCCTCTCATTGGTTATTCCTGATCCTCCTCTAGTTATTCCTGATCCTCTCATTAGCTATCCCTGATCCTCTCTCTTGTTATCCCTGGTCCTCCTCTAGTTATTCCTGATCCTCTCATTAGTTATTCCTGGACCTCCTCTAGTTATTCCTGATCCTCTCATTAGTTATTCCTGATCCTCTCGTAAGTTATCCCTGATCCTCTCCCTAACTAGCTAACATGCAGTAAGCTATCAAAGGCATAGGTAGAAAAGGAAAAAATGGTGTTTGCCAGATCATTGAGATACTGCACTGTGTTCGATTCCCAATCGAAGCCTGTTTTTCTTACTTCTTCTTGTTCAGCCATTGTTAAACATACCTTTTTAACTCCTGCATGTCGGGAGTGTTATTTCAAAGTACAATTAAAGTCAAATTAAGTTGGCCTTAAATGCTACCATCTCACAAGCATTAAGTCTCAAGTTAAATCAGCTAACTGCATAATCACTCACTGCACAAATGCTCAGCTTACCATCTACTGACATATCGACATTAAGATACGCTACTGCTCGGCTGAAAAGAACCTTGGCGTACTCCTGCAAAAATAAAATTGAACCTTGTAATGACAGAGGGTGTGGTGTTCAGCAGAAGAGATACTCAGTGTTTTGGAAAATGTACACGATTCATAATGTTGCATAAATTTTGTATAGGTGACATAATAAGTTTGTTAGATTTGTAAAAGATATTTAACAACTTTAAGTGATGCGCAACGGTTTTACTTTCATATCGAGTTAAACTGAGGTTTGTAGAAAAACAGAAAGATCAAAGAAGTGTTTGCGAACTTGAAAAGGTTATGATGTCAAGACCAGTGGTGGGCTTCAGTGTTTTTCAACATTCTCTAAAAGTTGACCAGAATAAACAAAAAATGTTGTTACAGTCACCAGCTACAACATTAATCACAACAACAATTCATCAGCACTCGCACAGCATCACAACTCATCGACAACCTTCATCACTCGCCAGCCCTCAAAATTGACAAAAACGACAAAACTCACCAATCACGTACCTAGAAGCAGCCGAGTAGAGGGAAGCATCCTTGTCACGGCATCGTTCCACTTACCTCAGTCCATTCTGCTGCTCCCATAATTTGAGGTTCCTCTGCACCCCAGCTGCAGAACACTATACTTCTCTTAGGTCTCCAACCTGTTGGAATATTCCCGCAGTAGCTAACTTCGGTGTGACAGTTGAAAGAGTAAACTAATAATGCACCCTAATGTGAGAATGAGTGAAACAGATGAACATGCAGGCAAATAGATTGGTGTATAAGGTTGGGGCGGGTGGATGGACTGATGGATGAATGAATAGATGGGATGGATGGACAAATGAATGGTTAGGATGCGCTGGATGAATGGAATGGAATGGATGGATGTGGTTCATTGGATAGATTGGATTAATGGGATGCATGGATGGAATGGATGCATAGGATGGATGGACGGGGTTGATGAATAAGATGCATGGGATGGATGGATAGCTAGGATGGATGGATTGAATGGATGGGATGAATGAGATGCGTGCGATGGGATGCACTTGATGGATGGATGAAATGTATGGGAAGGACGAATGGAATTTATGGGATGGATGGATGGGTAGGATTTGGATGGATGGGATGGGGTGGAATGGATGGATGGGTAGGATTTGGACGGATGGGATGGGTTGTGATGGATGGATGGGATGGATAGGTGAGATGAGTGGAGGCACATACATAGAAAACTTACACATTCATACACATAAAGTACTTGCAGTTTGGTAGGATAGCTAATTAGTTAGTCAGGTAGGAAAGCGGCTCAGGTGAGGTGGTAGACAGGCAAATGTTGGTGCGAATGATGCATTAAGACACCTACCGTTATTGATTTGTCGACCAAGCACCCGGGACACTTCCATCATGGCTGCTGTTCCACTGGATGGGTCGGTGGCACCGTAAACCCAGGCGTCTCTATGGTTACCAAGGATTACTAGCTGGTCTACACAGGAAAGCAGAAACTAATAAATGTGCACCATTGGAAGTTCTACACTCCATTATGATAAAAAAAAAAACTCCACTAAAACCAACTTAGAAAAACTGATCCCCCCGTTCTTAAAGGAAATTTTAACGTATTTCGTCTATTACTTGCGCCTTAACTTTGAAGCATACTTTCATCCTGCAAAGAAGTATGATTATACACTAAAGTATGACATGTAGGGTTGGTCAGGAGAAATTTTGGGCTTTCTAGATGAACCTCTACCAGGGGTTAGGAATTGATTGCGTATATTTTTAGGAAAAGGAAATGTTGCTGGATTACTTTCAGGGAATAGAGGAACACCAGATTAACTCATTAGGAACAAGGGAAACCCATTTAATTGTTTTTGATTTTTCCTAAATGATGATGTCACGCCGGGTAAGGTATGTAAGAAAAGGGTGAGTTACTAACCAGAAAAACCTATAGTTTTTACTAGCATTTCCCCAGTGTCCTGCTGTACTTATGACCAGAATTCTTTATATTCTCACTCTATTTATAGCTAGGTCTAGTAACATCATAATTGTTTGAACATTTACTGAAAAAAAACACTACGGAACTATGTAACTAACCCGGTTCCTCACTCCCTGTAATTGTTCCAATAACGTTGTAGACATCTTCCGCTTTTAACTTGGTGTTTACTTGAACGTTTACAAATCTGAAGCAAAAGAGAGCTATATCAAAAATGTTCTCTGGCAGACAAAGGTAACAACAAATTTTAAAAAGAGTTGCTGTAAGACATAAAGCTGCCGTTTTAAAGTTTTGATTTACGGCGTATGCGTGTTTGCTGCTATAGCAGTGTCAGCATTACTTTTGTCAATGCAATTTTGTAATTTTGCTCAATAAATGCTATCATCGCCTTGTTAAGACTAACAGCATCAATCGAAACGTCGTGGTTGTTTTTTTATAACCGATATCGTAAGACAATCGAGTAAATACCGTTTTATTAATGCTGCCATTTTCATTACCGTAATGATCATTAATTTGCTAAAAAGAATAAAAAATTAACACTGGATAAGAAATAAAGTAATAGCCAAAATGCCCTAAACATTATATTTTTAGCTAATGTTGATTTTTTAATTCTCTTTAGCAAGTTCTTTAAATATGCCTGCATGGCTACAAACCGTACTTTTTAATTTTTTTTGCTATTACAACTAGTCTAACATAACAATTTTGGCAAGCCATATTTCAAAGCTTATTACAAAAACACATATATGTTAGCAACATCGTCATCATCGTTAAAAATACTATAAATCAACATCATCATAAAATCCTGAAAGGCTGCATAAACGTTGTCACCCTCATCACGAAACCTAAAATCAGGACCAACATAACAGAGACCAACACTGAGTATTAACACCATCAACTGTGTTCTTCAGCACGTTGAAAAGTTCTTTCCAACTCTGTAGAGTTCCCCCGGTCCATTGCTAAACCTCTTAAAGTCAATGCCTGGTTGAAACATCGGAAATGGACACTAGTTTTAAGATCCTCAAAATGTTTTGGAAAACTAGAATGCCTGATCTTACTTCAGAAGTGCTTATCTAATTTTTGTCCTTTTTAGTGTCTGACTTTGTATATAGTATTATTTTACTTTTTGTATTTTTAACCTTGAATTTGGTCTTTTGTCATTTGATTCAGCACAAAATCTTTACGCATTTCCGGTCTAACCTTGCTGTTATAAGAACAAATACGTGATCAGTGACGACGCTTCCGGCTGGCCATGCGTACGGCCGACGTTGGCCGAGTCTTTACTCAACCAGCACATCCGCTCACCAAAAACTAAGTTATTTTCTTGCTTTGCTGTAAATTGCACCTTTGTTCCGACCTTTGAAACAAGTCCGCATCTGAAACCGAAAATTGACTCTATTTTTGTTTTGTAGAAACAATTTCTCGCATTCATCGTGCGCACCGGCAAAGTTGCTCAATGGACGCAATTCGGGTCCTATTCTTGATTAGTCAAGCTGCGGGTGAGCTTCGAGTTTCTTGTAATTGGCTGTAGTTGCTCCACTATAGAAAAGAGTATATGTTGTCAACCCCTTTTCGCGATACGTGTTCGTGCGACGTTTTTGGGCTTCGCGCACGGCAAAACTCGAGTTCATTCGGGCCATTTCTATGCATTTCAGAGATTGTTGGACTTCCTTGACCATGCTACGTCCACCATTACCGCGTCTACACGTGTTTGTTCTTAAAATAGCAAAGTACTAGTGGAAGAGCACTAGTATTAATATTTTGTATTGAATCAAAAGTGGGAGTTGTACATCTTTACTTCGCTGCTTTCAATACCAACAAAACGATGATTACTAAACCCTTGATCCGAACGTACGTATTGATTGTGATTTTTGATGAAACCTTAACAGCAGCAACAGAATTGACTTCAACGTTGCTATCAATATTATCATCAGCATAAACATTCAGATTAAGATCGGTCTAAATAACAGGTACTTTGTACTTTTGTACCTGTAATAAAATTGATATCACAAACTAAACTAAAAAGAAACACAATGCAGACAAAGGCCATTTTGACTGTGTACTAATTGCCATTTGTGGTAGCCACTGATCACTGCATGACAACTATACTTCTTTCCCTGGTACAGCCTAGTGTCTGGTTCTCTGTAAAGTTTACTGTACATGTGGTAAGGATCAAACTATAAGGAGTTCAGATATTTTTCAATTGCCAAAATTACTTACAAATTTGTTTAACTGTTCACCTGAAGAGTTAACTTACCTTGTGTCACTAACGTCCATTTGCACTCCATATGGGATGGGTAGTCCTCCTTTCCATGAGGGGTCTGGTAAGGGGCCAACGAGGGTCCTGCAAGGTAAGAAATACAGAAACAACAAGTAATGAGCAGTGTTTTTTAAAGTCTTAAACTGATTAGAATTCGCCTCTATTTGTAATCAGGCCTACCTTAGGTTTAAATTAATTTTAAACTCTTTTCCAAGAAAATAGCTTTTTATATGTATACCATAGAAAATACAAACTGCCTGGCAACCTGAGTCAGTATCTGGGATTCAAAATGGAATGAAAAACTGGGGCTATAGTTAAGGCGTTTTTAATCCAGAAGAAGCAAGCGTGTTTACAAAAATCTCCAGTGTCAGGATCTAGAACTGGTTGCTTTAATTATTCTAAGACACTGAATGATCAGAACTAAAACCGTAGTAATAGTGTATAACTTTCAAACAATTTTGATCAGACAAGTATGAGAGAACTTGAGTAACATTATGTTATGAGGTTATTACAGTTGCAAACGCCCGCTGCACAAGATGGCAATCTTAGGTTCAGTGATGGCAAGAGTGTCTTCTCCACGTGTTGCATCCATTTACTCGGTTACGTCATTGAAGAAGGTACCAGATCCTGAAAGGTTACGGCATTTCAACAAGCTTCGTCTTCCACACAATATAAGTTAACTCAACAGGCCGGCCTTTAACTTTCCTACTACTGATAGGTACCCAATTTCTCTGATCGAATAAAACCAATCGCCAGCTGTAAATCCTCTCCATTGTCTCAGTAAGCCGGGGAGGCATTTGAAGGATTAGAGTAATGCAGAAGCAGCTTCTGACGTAGCACTGGCAGCCACCCACAACCAGAATGGGAGACCAGCGGCCTTTTCCTCGTGCATTTTTCAAAAAAGCGAACTGAAGAACTCTCCTGTTAAGGGCGAAACCCAAGCGGTCGTCGACTCTATAAGACACTGTCGCCATTTCACATGTTTAACCAACGAAAGAGAAGAAAGAACAAGAATCACAAGGTAAGTCGCTGGAAAATTGAGCTCAGCTGCTATAGCTATGCCAAAGTTTACAGACCCAGTAGAGAGAATACTGCATCAGACACCTTGTCCCGAGATACCTTGCTGCGACCACTCACGACTCCCTCTACAAGCTTCAAAACTCGCTATGTCATCCAGGCGCTACCAGACTCTGGCATTCTGGTCGAACTTACCATTCTCACTAGAAGAAGTCGAGAAAACAGTGAGCTCCTGCCCCGTCTGCAGTGACTGTAAGCCAGAGTTTTACCTTCCATATGAAGGAGCTCGTCTCATTAAGGCCACCCAGCCATTTAAAAAAAAATGGTTCTAAATGTCATCTACCATCAAACAACACAAACAAGTACTTCTTGAACATCGACGATGAATATTTTCGTTTCCCGTTTGTCTCCCCATGTCCTGATGTCTCCACTCCTACCGTTTTGAAGTGTCTTTACAGACACTGTTTTCTCTCTTTGGGATGCCGTTATATGTTTATCCTGTATAGGTCAAATCTTATCATGTTATCTATCAAAACTATAATTTATGATTCTGCCTTTGGTTACCGCTGTAAATAATCTCTTAACTCATTGTAAAATAAGAAGGGTGTAAGGTTGCGAGTCTAACCCCCTAGGGTTGTAAATCCTGTTTCCCCCCCCCCACCTCC
>JAOBAT010125842.1:0-10448 GCA_026413305.1 Hydrozoanthus tunicans
AACAATTATTCCATTCGCGCTTGTTGGATATGAGATGATTTATAGCCAACTCGGCGCTACGCGCCTCTTTGGCTATTCACCATCTCATATCCAACGCGCGCTCTTGGAATAATTGTTAAATATTTTGACAGGAAGTTTATGAAGCTGAGCCAAAGACAAAGAGGATGATCTAGAAAAGGTCACAAAGTAGGAGAACTCGAAAATACCAATCAAAACCAAATAACAAGAAACCACATCATGACAATCGAGAGTGAATCGCGAACCCATTAGACGACTCTAAAAGGTTCCAACTTTAACATTAATCATCTTTTACATATTAACACATGGCTGTACTCTTTATCTTTATTGAATCTATTCCGAAAACAGTGGTGGTTTTACTAGAAGTTTAGAATTAATTATAAAAAAGATATTATTATATACACAAATAAGCTTGAGTGTCAAAAGATAACAATAAAGTACAATGTTGTATGCATAAATAACATCACAACCCGAAATTGTACTTTCTTGTAGCAAAACTTATGTATGTATGTTTTATTTTTACAATGTCGACCTGTTATGCATGATTAATAACATTATGGATGGCTATATGAATTATTTTCGAAACGTACGTAATATATAACGTACGTATATAAGGATCAAATAAGGAAATTAGAATCTCTTGTGACTTGGCGAAGAAATCAGTCAGCAGAGTTTGTTGGTGAGGTTATATAAAACTCTTGATTTAGCAGTTTAACATGTTGAAACTAACACGTTTGTCGTTAAAACAAAATATCAGTTCGTGCCCTACTTGTGACCAAAGTGGCCAGCCAATAAGTAGCAGAGCACGTCTTTTCAGTCATATTTTCCTCTGAACCTTGTGGTCCTTGTGTCCTCAATCAGAGAAAAAATAGCAGTCCTCAAGAGTAAAGCAATCGAGCGAAGGCTAAAACATTGACAAGAGAGTGTCGCAAAACTGATTATACAATAGCTGACAGCATCCTTATAACATCAAAACGTGACTAACATTTTTTCAAGTTCAACCGCAAAACCTCCTCGTCTTCATTTCCTGACCACATATACGAGGAAGTGTTTAGATGATCATTACTTCATCAAAAATCTTTCTTTATATTTTATGTACGGGCGTGAAAGATTTTTATTTGTCTAACGCTACAATTACTGACTCGATTATTTTGATGACCTTACCGATTAGTTCAGTTAATAAGGATAATTTTTGCTTCTATAGTTAAGTACTTCAGTTCCAAATCAGATTGATTCTTAAATTTGCAAATAAAATTCAGTATCATGTTTCATTGATTAAGTAATAGTTTAAGGTTTTTGTTTTATTAGACCCAAAAGAATATAGAACATAATTTAGGTCCCGAACCGCTAGATAACAAAACATTTGCACTGGATTCTGCGATAGAGAAGCAAATCGTGATAAAAAAATAGACAGTCGAAGACTGCATGTGGGCTTTTTGTGGCTGCTGCTCCTAATACTTGGAATAAACACTTTTTTTATTGAGAACAACTTTGTAAGAACAACGAGGCTCAGATCGGCCAAAATTTAAGAATAGTTTAAGAACAAGCTAAGGCTCGGGGCCGAGTTTTCCAAAGTTTTCGGAAAGGTCAACACGACAGTTGGCACGATTTTTGTCCGGCGAAGAAAATGAGAGTAGTAAAGCTGTAATGTCGCTAATACGGCGGAGTTCAGCAGACCTAACTTAGTTTGACCAAGGTAAGAGTTTGAATATGAAACCAATCCGGGATAGTCACTGGAAATCGTCTCGGGAAAATGAATTAGGGGATGAATTGATCAAGAAAATACACCCACAGTACATTGCAGTACCTTAGACTTTTTTTAAATTTAAACCACACATAGAAATAAGAACAAATTAAGAACAATTTGAGACCCAAATCGCTAAAAACCTCGGCCAACAAATTACTGGTTCTTATACAAAAAGCGTGTGTTCCAGCTTAGCTTTAGGGATTTGGTGTTCTAAAGGTTGTTCATTTTCGAGTCTTTTACAGATGTCTTCAATCTTTGAAGGGAATTTTCGGTTTTTGTCGAACGAGATTACACGTATTTTTACAAGAAAATTATATAGAAGAGACTCGAGTTTTTCTGACAGTTAAGCCTTGACCTTTACAAAAAACGAGGCCCGGCTTCGGATGTAAAATAATTATGTTTAATTACAAAGAAACCAAATAGTCGCTTCCATTAAATAAAAAAAAGACACCAAGCAAGAAGAACTTAAAGGTCAAACTATCTTCGCAGCAAACTTACTTTTTCGTTTTGACTTTTTTTACGTTCGAATTGCGATAGAATTTACTCAACAATTTACGGAGCATTGTGAATTTTTCAGAGATTGTTCCCCGAGCAAACATCGCGCGACAGATCACCATCTTCATTATCCGGTGGCTAAGTGCGGAAGCAATTCATGCAAGTCGAAAAACCTA
This sequence comes from Hydrozoanthus tunicans, assembly GCA_026413305.1. NCBI lineage: Eukaryota > Metazoa > Cnidaria > Anthozoa > Zoantharia > Hydrozoanthidae > Hydrozoanthus > Hydrozoanthus tunicans. The sequence goes on from JAOBAT010125842.1 coordinate 2,437, forward strand.
GCAAGGAAAACCACAATAACAGGAACAAGGCTGCACCCAAACCATGCTTCAATCAGGCAACGCGAACATACAAGTTCAAGAATATTGTCTGTTATTTTCGAACGCATTAAAAAAATAAAAAAACATATAGAAAGTGTTTATGTAAAGAAAAGGAAACCGTATGAAACCAATATACAACTAATAAGGAAAAGGGAAGTTAATAAGACGCACTGAAAGGGAGGAAGACGACGGCCACAATTTCGCTGTTCAAGAATGGAAGTTTCCAAGCTACACGCTGTTTTAATAAGAACTAGTAAATTAGGCCGAGGCTCATTGTTCTTAATTTTTTGGCGACTTGAGCCTCAAATTGTTCTTAAGTTGTTCTTATTTCTATGTATGTTTATGTGTGGACAAAATGAAAGTACCAAAATGCAACAACAGAAATATTCCAATTGAGATACTTAGTGATCGGTACGGTTAAAACTGGAAAAGCTGTACCTCAGTTTACGCAACTGAATAACTAAGAAGACGGTAATTAAACAAAGACTTTGAATGAAGAAAAGATTAAGAACGGATGCTAGTGCCTCATATTGTGGTCAGTAAACAAGGACAAAAATGTTTTGCGGTTAAAACTAAGTTATTTCTGACGTTTTAGAGTTGATCTTAGCTAATATCACATAATAAATATTTCTTTAGTTATTTGCGATGTTTCAGTCCGGCTCGACTTTAGTTTGGACTACTAGCTACTGTTATTGCGGACACAGGAATTGTAAGGATGAGCGAGAAAATGCACTGCTCTAATAGCTTCGCGATCTTTTTAACAAGTAAGAAACAAACAGATCGTATGAATTAACCTTTTAACTGCAAAGTGAATACCGTAATTAACTGTACCATTATATTCTACTAAGTTTATTCTACCAAGACGCAAGTAACTAGAATTTCCTCTATGGTAAATAAAGCATCTGTACCTATTATTTACGGCATTAGATGCCGAAAAATCCTGCTTTGTTTTTTACACAGCGCAATGATAGACCATAGAAAGCTTCGAAAGCTTTTATTGCTACTTTATAAGATTCAGTTTTCAACAAGTTCGACAGCAACTTGAACCCGTTCTTATATACCCTAACAAAATATTAACTAATTCATTGCATGTGCTTCATTTTCCAGCAATGCTGCTTTTCGCAGTGACGAATATTGCATTAGGTAAGCGGAAGATCAGTCTATCACAAACCGTTGGCGTTGGATGAAATGTAAACTGTTTAAGTAATAGAAGTGGATGTAAGGAATATGCTGAGAAGAAAGAGAATATTCACAGCAAGTACTTTAAATAAACTCAAGTAAAACCTTTATTCTACAATGCACGGCATCCTAGTAACAGTTGGAGGCGTCGAGCGTATTTGCCGTACTTGTATGATTTACTAAAGCCTCGGTAAAACAGGGAGAATTCGAGACAAACAACCGAGTGTTCGTATCTGTTGCATTAAACTAACTTTGCTTACACTTGTCTTACAGTTTGCCGAAAGCTGACTATGTAGTTTAACCATTTTGGAGGCCTCGTTTCTCTCAAAGTATCCTATGTATTGAGCTAAAACTTTCAATAATTTTTAAATATGTGCATGATACTCTTTTGAATTGTGGCCTCATTTGTCTCTAAGTTTCGGACTCGTTTTGTCTCAGTGATGAAGTTTGATTTGTTTTAATGAGGCAAATGTAAAAAATGACGTCATACTGAAATCCGTCCCTTTTGTACTTGGGAAGTACTTGACCAATCAAAAGCAAGGAACCTGTGTACAAAAGGAACATTGAATCAGTACCCGATTGACCTATATCCAAACACGAGTTCAGTTTTTGTTCATTTTATCTTTCAAGAAGACTAAAATTTTCTAAATGCGTTTTGAAAAAACTATCGTATGCAAAATATAACTTGCTGAGCTAATTTGAAGACGGTTGAGATGATCGAAAACGTGAGAATATATTCTTTTGTCATAAACAGTTAATATGTTTGGTTGAACTTAACTGTTAAAGCAAAGCTAAGATAAACCCTCACTCGACCTGAAATTCGTAAAAACGTGTGCTTCTGTTTTCATAAGTTAAATTTTGTAAGAAATTTGTCAAATTGGTTCGTAATTAAGGCTGCAAAGATCATTTGAAGTAACAGAATCCCTCAAAAAGTTTTTGTTTTTCAAGCTACTTTTTAGTTGCCTATAACACTTACAATTATTTTTGTAATCATTAAAGTTAAAGTGTTTGAAAGCTAACGACGTTTAAGAAAAGAATATATACACATTTGAAGTACAAGTTTTGCTTCAGAAAATGAGGTAGAATTAAACCAATTACTGAAAGGGACACCATCAATACAATCTGTGCCGATAACAGTGACTAAAACCTAGTATTTTACTGTCTAGTGTTTCTTGATATTGCTTTACGTAGCCAACTCATGTCATGCTTTGCTGGTTCTACGGCTGACATGTTTCAAAGCTCTATTGAAATTAAGGTTCTAGTTTGATGACAAGATAACTATGGTTTATATCTTCCAGGTAGCAATGTTGCTAAATGTGGCAACGGAACCTCGAACGTCTACCATTTTCGAGGGAAAGAAGGCGAGCTGCAAGTTGATGGATATCAATTGAACTTTAGTTGCAAATGGACAATAAAAGTCCCCGATGGAAAGCGTATCAAGCTATCCTTTACAACCTTCCAGGTGGGGTGGTGGAAAAAATGCAAGGATTATGTAGAAGTAGTTGGTCTTGGAAAATATTGTGGCCTCGAGAGGCCTGCACCAATATATTCCACTGGATCTGTCATGGTGGTTCTTTTTCACTCGCATGGGAATACTTTTAGATTTAAAGGCTTCAAAGCACGCTTCGAGGCTGTCGAAAAAGGTCTGTAAACATTGCTTATCGCGTTGTTAACTGTGATATTGATTGCTAGGATGTTGAATTATGATTGTGCAAAACGATTCGAGACAAAAAAAGATTTATAACTATTTATATAAAGGTTCATATATCTGGTATTACTGGTCAGAGTACGAGGTTTGAATAAAAACTTATAGTTATATGGGTCCAGACTCGAATTTTTTTATTTGCTTGGAAAAAACAAGTAAGCTATAACCTTTAATACAAAAACAGGGCACTTTGGCCGTGCTTGAAATAGTTAGTTCAAGTTTTTGCCACGTTCCTGCTTGTTCTACTATAGATCCTTTTTTGTTGTAATACTACATATGTAAGAGTTTGAATAAGGACGAAAGGTCGCCAAAATTAGATAACGCCAATACCAGATGCAAATTTTGAAAAATACCCGAAATGTGCGCATTCCTGGATAATTGTTGATCGACGAGGACGCAAACAGACTTAGAATTTAGTATAAAACAAACTTGCTTAATTGAAAAACTGTCCAGAACTAGGTTAGGCGAGGCATCGAACGTACAAATAGTCTTTGCTAAGACAAATCTTTGTGTGCAAAATTATTATTAGTTACTACAGTTTAAACAATGTTATCTTTAATTTGAAAGCAACTTTTCCTATTATGTTTCTGTCTTTAACATCTAACACATAATTAGTATACAGTCTATAGCTAGAACCTCATGAAAAAGCTGTAGTTTCAAATTACGTTTACTCTCACCTTAGATCCTGTTGGAATGCGTGTGGTTGGCCTTTGCTTGGAGTCCAACCCGAGATATAAAAACACAAACTTCAAGTTGAACATGGCTTCAGGACGGATTCAGTCGCCAAATTATCCTTCTGGGTATCCGTCCAACATGAAATGTGTCTGGAAGATCACGGTTGCAGAGGGAAAGCGAATAAAACTTTCTTTTGAAAAATTCGACCTGTTTTCGTTTTCTAAAAATATCTTGGGAAATTGCCGACCAGTGTCTTCTTTCGACTACTTGTCAGTGAAAGATGGAATTGAAGCAAACAGTACAGATCTTGGTACATACTGCCACGACCTAAAGCCAGGACCAATATATTCTTCGGGAAATCGAATGATGGTTTCTTTCCATTCTTCAGATGAGCCAAGTGGCTTCCACGCATTTCGTGCCCGTTTTGAAGAAGTGAAAAAAGGTATTTTTTCTTACATCATGCGACATGGGAAAAAAATATTAACAAAACATAATTAAATTTCTTGTAATTCGTAGCTAAAACAAACATTTTGTTTGTACAAGCGGAGAGGTTGGTGTAGTAGTGCCAGATCTTGGCCTCTCCGGCAATCCGGGATGACGTCATAGCTCATGAATAAAATGCGGTAGATTTAATTATCTCTTTTGTTTTCCAACCTCATGAATAAAATGCGCGGGAATAGATTATCTCTTTCGTTTTTCATCCTCAGGAATAAAATGCGGAACCGGTATAAAGTCTTTTGTTATGACAATGATTCTAATGGTCGTTTTTCTAAAATGGCGCCAAACGCATTAATTATACAAAATAGCTTTTGTAATATCCGGCTAGAACCGGTTTCGATATGACATCATGTTTCTATTTTTATCTCGGATAAGACGCTGTAACAGTTCACAAAGAAAGGTATAGCGAGTTTAGAACTTATGCAAATCCAGAAAAGAAATAAACAAATAAAAAAACTTAATCCCCTATTGTTTTGTTTTTGACAGCTGTCGGCGCGAATTCGCATATCTTTAAGGCTGTAAATGGTTGAGTGAGTTTTTGAATATCTAATTAGGGCGCTAGTTAGCATACCAGCATTTGATGATTAAACTGTAAAAGAAAAGACTAAACACCAAAGATTGATTTCAAACACATTTTATTCTTCTTTTTATTAACTACACTTCTGATAAAATCATTCGGGATCTGATCCGTTTTCCATTTCGCTTCTCTCTGACTCAAAATGTTGCTTACGACCATACGTTTGTATGGGTTAAGTGCCCACAAACATTACACAGTTGAAACACGTCCCGTAAAGATGTCCGGTTCAAATCCAATCTCACTATTCAGACTGGTTAGCGGCGCAATGACGAATCCTTCCTTCTATTTAATAGGTTAGTCTATGTTAGTCTACGTGTTAGAATATAGTCTTAGTTAGACTATATGTTAGACTATGTTAATCTATGTTAGACTATATGTTAGACTATATTAGATTATGTGTTAGTCTATGTGTTAGACTATGTGTTAGTCTATGTTAGTCTATGTTAGACTATATGTTAGCTTATGTTAGACTAGCTATGTTAGTCTATGTTAGACTATCATAGGCTATGTTAGTCTATGGTGTTACACTGTGTTAGTCTATGTTAGACCAGGTTAGTCTATGTTAGACTAGCTATTTTAGTCTATGTTAGTCTATGTTAGACTGTCATAGACTATGTTAGTCTATGTGTTAGACTATGTGTTAGACTATATTAGACTATATGTTAGACTATGCTAGACTAGGTTAGTTTATGTAAGTTTATGTTAGACTTGGTTAGACTATATGTTAGAGTAGGTTAGTCTATGTTAGTCTACATGTCGCTTTATTCGCTTCATCTTCACTTTGTGCCGAATCTTCCTTCAGAGCCAATTCAGCCAATATCTTTTTGTTTTTTGTTTGTTAATTCCAACTTCAGCAACACCACCACCATCACCACGAACACCACCGCCACCATCAAAACCACCACCACCACCGCCACCGCCACCACCACCACCACCGCCACAAACATCACTACCACCGCCACAAACACCACCACCACCACAAACACCATCACCACTACAAACACCACCACCACCGCCACCACCACTACAAACACCACCACCGCCACCACCACCACAAGCACCACCACCTTAGCTCCCACCACAAACCATTTGTGGTGGTGGTGTTTGTGGCGGTGGTAGTGTTTGTGGCGGTGGTGCTGGTGGTGGCGGTTGTGGTGGTTTTTGTGATGGTAGTGATGTTTGTGGTGGTGGTGGTGTTTGTGGCGGTGGTAGTGTTTGTGGTGGTGGTGGTGGTGGTGGTGGTGGTGGCGGTGATGGTAAACTATTTGTAAGCTTTTGTAAGCAAACAATTTCTAAAAAATAGAAAAATGATGTCATATCGAAACTGGTTCTAGCCGGATATAATATTCCCCCACATTTTATTCATGAGCTATATTCCCAGAGATAATTCATGCAAACAATTCTCAAACAATCCTCAAAAACGGGGGTAATTCTCCTTACTCTATACTACTCAGGTTCGATCCCCGGCCGTGTTGTGGGTTGAGATTTCGCGGGTAACTTTCTATCTCGCTAAAGTTCGCTCAGATGTCGATCAATCTGTTCAGGGTCGGTAAAAGAAATGCTAGCAAACTCAGACCGCTTTAATGTATTTTCATTTTTGGTCTGTTTTGGGTAAACCGATCATTCTAAAGCGTGTTTGAGCATACTCGCAATTAGGAAGGCGCCACATAAAATGCGCCACCTTTCTTTTATCTTTCAACCAAAAAGAAACTAATTTTTGCCACAAATGCACGTCCAGATAAGTAGTTTAGACCACGACTCGATAGTCGAAGCTCGGTGTTTGGGGTCTCAAGAGCTTTACGTTGTTTGGGAGAAGAAAGGTAGCAAAAGTAGCAAAAGCAGTAAAATGTCAGCCCCTAATAATTGCTACGATAGTCCACCAAAAGCCAGTGATACAGATGCTAGAAATTAGAACTTCGATATCTAGGAAGTTCAAATTGTTTGCTTACAAAAGCTTACAAATAGTTCACCAAAATGTCGAACTTTAATTCGACTTGTAAATAAACCTGTCGGTCCAAAACACATCCAATTATATTTGTATTTATCGAAAATGTTGCCAACTAGATCAGTTTTCATTTAACCAACTAAAGATAATACTTTTTTGCTTGATCCATTCCCTTTTTTCGTTCATAAAGGGAAAATTATGATATAAACTGGCTGGAGCTGATAGGGTTAAACTTGCACGAAATGTAACAGGTGTTACGGTTTCATCGATGAGCCTGTCTTCTCGAGAAAATAATTTGATTTATGATTTTGTCATTTAAAAATGCTATTACTTTTCAAATTAAGTTACAAAACCTAGCTGACCTCTTAAGTTTAGGTTAGCTGTACAAGGTTTAAGATAACATATTTTATTTTCAGAGTTAAGTTTAATGAGAAAATAAGCAACTTAGAATTTTTTCATTAAAAGGGGCCGGGAGTTGAGGGAGAGAAAAATCTTATGTACTTTCTTCCAGATCGATAGAACAGAACAAACCATAATGGATACTTTTACCGAGAAAAAGTCTTTAAAGTGACGAAGTAGTTTAATTTAGATGATGTAACCTTAATTTTGTTTACAGAGATTTATCGTTGCCCTTTTTATTACTTGTATATAATATTGTGTAAACTAACTCAAAACACCCTTTCTTGTTCCTATTAAAGATCCTGCCGACATGCAAATCAAGGGACTCTGCCTTGCTTCCAGTCCAGATTCGGTTAATACCAACCTCCATTTGACCGGCTCTTCAGGAAGATTTCAAAGCCCAAACTATCCACTTGCTTATCCATCCCCAATAAAGTGCGTTTGGAAAATTTCTGTTCCTGTAGGAAAGAAAGTTAAGCTTTCATTCGAGTCTTTTTATCTGGGAGGTTATTATTGCAATGACAAAGAATTTAATCACGGTACTCTTACAATAAAGGATACTCAGAGAGCGTCTAAATCAATCTGTGGCTACACTATTCCGTCTGTATATTATTCTTCAGGAAGCGTTCTTGAAGTGTCGTTTGACAGTGGTTTAAGAAACTACGTCAGAACTGGATTCCGGGCCCGTTACGAAGCGGTAGATAAAGGTAAATGTTGCTATCGTTAGCTTGTTGCGACTTCGCAATTGCTGATAAAGGAAATAAAAATAACCGTAGCATTTATCTAGCAACAATTATATTCAAGCACAATACAAATATCCATTGAAATGATGAGTCCGGTAAGTTTTGTTTGTCCTGTTAATTTATTTGTTTATTCATTCTGATCTTTCAACTCAAGTATCGGTCAGCGGTACACTGTTGGCCTTTGGGAATCCACGGGATTGTTCGGCCATTTTGTTTTCCTCGTGAGTCGTTTAGTTTATTAAAAGTTAGTAA
>JAOBAT010125853.1:8076-35926 GCA_026413305.1 Hydrozoanthus tunicans
CTGCATTCCAGTTCTTGGGTCTTGGTGTTCCAGGTTTTAGGTCTTTGTTTTCCAGGTCATAAGTCTTGGTTTTCCAGGTCATAGGTCTTGGTTTTCCAGGTAATAAGTCTTGGTTTTCCAGGTCTTTGGCCTTGGTTTTCCAGGTCTTCGGTCTTGGTATTCCAGGTCATAAGTTTTAGTTTTCAGGTAACAATAAGTGGTTTTCCCAGGTCATAAGTCTTTGTTTTCCAGGTCTTGGGTCTCGGAATTCCAGTTGTTGGGTCTTGGTGTTCCAGGTCTTAGTTTTGCAGGCCAAAAGTCTAGTTTTTCCAGGTCTAGCTTGGGTTTCTGGGATTTTGTTTTGTGGACTACTGCTTAACCATTAACAATCAAATGGATATTTTATTCCTTTCGAGGCAAGGATGAATTCCTCGGTATAGACTGCGATTAGCTTGCCAATTTATTTTGGGTTTTGGGACACACAGTCCGGACGTCGCGCTTTTTGATTTTACCTTTTTCTCGGTGGAAATTAATGAATTGAATTTTGCCCTTAGTGTGTGGCTGTAGCCGATAGCTTGTTGCAACTTCTCTAAGCATCAGCCAGTGAGAAGCGGGATCGCAAGTATTTAACAAGTGGCAAGCGCAAGTTCCAACATGGCTGAGTTTATAGAGGAGGCAGTTTCAGACAAAAAAAGTCGGCTAGACACAAAAAAAACCTCGAGTCTTCGACAAAAAATCGTAGTGTTTAGCGGCCACTGCATACAGTATAAATGCACCAGTTTAAATTTGTTACATAACCCTTTAATTATTTTGTTACACTTTGCATAAAAAATTTGTTACATTTTGCGTCAAAAGTTGTTACATTTTGCGTAAAACAGTTGTTACTTTTTGTGTCAAAATTTGTTACATTTTGTGTCAAAAGTTGTTACATTTTGCGTAAAACAGTTGTTACATTTTGTGTCAAAAGTTGTTACATTTTGCAGCAGTCCTTCTTCTTAGTAGTTTCTTAGTCTGTTTGGATTTTCTCATGCAAAGGATTCCGAGTTTTGCGTCAAATGAACACTGAGCCATGGTTTGACCACACAACTGAAATAACATTGCGGCAAAAAAGGCTATTTGTAGACGCTGAAGAAAACTTTGAAAAGGCTTAAACTTGAAACAAGTTCAACTCTAACAGAAGCTGGAATCCACTTTATACTCGTCCTAGGTTTCGGGTTAAGATATTTCTGACAAGCTTTGTGAAGCTGGCAGAAATAGATATTTTGCGGGTATGGATCAGAGGACTGGGTCCAGTTGTCAGATGGGAATTATGGGTAATTAATTGTATAAGGTTGAACCGTTAGAGATTTGAATCAGTCTAGATTCAGCCTTCTTCGCCAACTCTTTGTTCTATAATTCCCCTTAACCTCCATGGGGGAATGGCACTTAAATGGGGTTTGGAGAATACGTTCCCTTTTTCCCCAAAGGGTTTCGGGTTTTCGTATGCGGCAAGTGTCTAGAGTTTCTATCAGGTAAATAACTTTATAAGTCAGAATTGTCAAGTATGCAAACATATTGTTTTTTGAGAGCGGAGCCCGTAAACAAATCTAAAATGAACCAGCTTGTGGCGCTTGCATGCCCAAGTATCTACACAGTTGTGAGGTGTTGAATGTAGTGTAGTGTCTGATTGGGTAGTGTAGGCAAAATAGGTCTTTATTCAGTGCCGTGGTTGGAAGCAACAAGGGACCTTGAACAACGAGGACGGAAACATTCGTAACGACGGCTTACAAAAAAAACATTTCTTGCTTGCCCTTTCCGACCACGTATGGCTAGTTTGCTTTCTATTTCGACTGAGTTACGTTTTGTAAACAAAAAAGATTAAAGTTTACCTCTTTTGGGGTAAACTAAGGTTTACTAAATTTTCCGAACAGCGTTCTCGTAGTCGTAAAATTTTCAAATTTGGGCTTCTTTCCCTTTAATTGTCACGACGACGGAGCGCAAGTGGCCTGCACGAAACATTCCCACGTGCAGCTATTGTGTTCACTATTGTTTCCTGCCGTCTTCCTTCCATAAGGTCCCAGTCTTTTACTGCGACATTTTTTGAGCTCGATGAAAACAACTACAGTAAGGGATATACGTATGCTCCATTGTTTATTTCATTGCAACTGAAGAAAAAAACGTTTTAACAAATGCTAGTCGACTTCAGCTTCTTACGTTGTTTGTTGATACAATGTGGTGCTGTGCCAAAACTACAGTTGCTGCACAGCTGTAGCCACAAAAACGATTTCTATTTCAACACCGACCGGAATCTCATTCTTATTTCAATTTCTGAACTTTCCTTGCCATTCTTTACGTAGTATCTCAGCTGACAAAAATAGTGTTTGAACGTTTTACAAGACGTTTTAAGAACTTGCCTGTGTGTTTTGAAGAGTATTATTTGTGTTTTTCGTGTGCTAAGAAATCTTGGGTAAATTAACCTGGCATAATTTCTCCGTTTTTTGTGCGCACACTTTGAAAATCAAAAGGTTCTTTGACAAGGCATAATAACTGTATACTTTGTCCAAATAAAGCAATATAGTGATTCTGAATAGGAGTTCCGCCTTTTTATCTTTCTTCTAATAGTTGGTAGAAATGCATCCACAAACTATTTTCTTTATGAAGTGGGTGAAATAAGCAACACGTAAAAACACGTGTTGGTGGTGACGCAAGGCCGCTGACCTCTTCTGCCAAGACTGGCCAATCCCGCGTGTTTCTCGGGCAGTTTAACATTTCTCTGGTTTGATTGTCACTCCTCTCCGTATCTGACCCCAGCCGATAAGTCTGAAAAATCGATGCAACAATGTGTTAAAAAACTGCTCCAGCTGTAAATAAACCCTATTACCCAAAACTCTCTCACTTTTTCACCCGCTAACCTCAGTACATCGCCAATGAACCCGCTAAATAGTGTGCATGCACAGAAACGCCCACCCAGAAACACGCTAGTATCATAACGCAAGAATCCTCTCTAAAACGGACATTAGCTCTGCTCTGTCCCATCGATATCCGTATAAGTGAGGTTTGACTTAAGTTTATCATTGCTCGAAATTAGCACTTACAAACTCGCGAAACGCGGATGGTTTTTGAAGTTGTTGGTCTAAAAAATATCTTCAAGCAAACATCTGAAACTGCTTTATTTACTTAGTACCAGATCCCACAAGCGCAACGCTTATATTATTATTCTTTATGGTAGTTTGAAGAATATCTTTCAAGACCAACCTCCAATGCTTTTCAACACGTCTGCTCAGAGCAATCTTCTCTCCGGTCTCTGTGCACACAGGTTGGGTCAAAACGATTTTAGCCAAATCTGCCTTTACGGCTAACACACGCCCTCCAGTCGATAGGGAACCGATGTTCACCATAAGAACCTCGTTCTTTGATAGTTTTTGCACCTGATAAGTTCACAAAAAGCCTATTTAGTATTGAAATCTACAAATAAAGACTACTGCTGCTAAAAACCAAAACCGAGGGGAGGTGCAACTAATGAGGGAAGGGAGACGTCTACCTAGGGAAGGGAGGTGGTACTACCTAGGGAAGGGATGTGGTACTACTTAGGGAAGGGAGGAATAACTACCTAGAAGGGAGGTGGTACTACCTAGGGAAGGGGGTTGGTACTACCTAGGGAAGGGAGGCAGTACTACCCAGGGAAGGGGGGTGGTACTACCTAGGGAAGGGGGTTGGTACTACCTAGGGAAGGGATGTGGTACTACCTAGGGAAGGGAGGAGGTACTTCCTAGGGAAGGGAGGTGGTACTACTTAGGGAAGGGAGGAGGTACTACCCAGGGAAGGGAGGCAGTACTCTGAAAATGAGATATGACCAAAATAAGCGAATTACTAACATGAAGATCATAAAATTCTCCCAAACTTAATAAATGAGAAGTGCAATTTCTTATGAGAGAGTTGACCAAAACAACCGAGACTAAAAGGGTTAAAGAAATGGCCGTGGATCACCTTGGCTGCTTTCTTGTCACCTTCAGTTCGCACTCCCAGTAACCGCCGCAACAGAAAGTAACTGATCTCGAGCTCAGTATAAATGTCAGGGAGGGCCTCAACTGCTCCTAGAACCTGAAAAACACAGCAAGAATTGCACCAACGAATTTGACGAAAATAATGCCGATTATACTTGGAACGAAAAGACGTGTTTATTGCAATAAAATCTTGCATCTATTTGCGTAATTAATAGCATGGGAGCGAGTAAAACTCAGGATTCATTTCACGAGTATTTTCAACTTTTCAAGCATTTTTATGTTTTTTAATTTTTTTTTAAACATCAAAGATATTCGGAAGTGTTCAGAAGTTCTTGAAAAACTTCAAAAATGGCTAGAAAACATTTCCAAGTCATTATTAATAGTCTTTAAAATTTACTCGGAAACCGTATGGTTTAAAAGTGGTTTGAACACACACAATTTTCAAAAAACTTTTGTAAGCTGTTGAAAACCAGCAGCAAGTAACTTTGCTCTGAACTAAGAAAAATGGCCCAATTGTCATCTAATCATCTCGAAATAATTCTGCCCTTTATTTCATATTATGCATTACACTCACAAAACTCTCACAACATTACTCCTCTAGCAAACATATACACGTTACTATGACGAAGAACCATAGTCCGAATATCAGAAGCTTCCATTTTTCGCCACAATGTACAACATACAAGTTCCCTAACAATGAACGACAAAGGCATGTAAAAATTTCGTGTGTACTGTAAATAGACGAATGCAGGTAAATTCCGATAATCCATGAGCAACTAACGTTGGGGCTATTACATCATAAAAGGTCATCAAGGTGGCTGTTTCATTATAACCCAGTATACATGGTACAAATCAGCCAATCACAAAATTGGAACACATACAGTGTATGAAAGTTGAATAATTATTAGGTTCATTTTTTCAAAATAACTGAATGTCTCGTCCAGCATGTCTATATCTATATTCTGGAGTTTGTAAATCTACCGAAAGCTGGACTTGATGTACAAGGAAACTTCACCTGTCCAACCATCCTGTCGGCTCTGCACAGCGTTGGGTCAATTTTGGTACCAACACCTGAACCAAACAATCAAGAAAATTAAATTTAGTAAAACTGACAATAACCTTCAATTAATGAAACCGTAACAATTTTCCTGCGACTACATATATCAACAACAACAATAACATAGTTGTAAGAGATGACGATGTCCATTTGCACCAACAAAACAGTCTCTGTTTCAAATTCTTACAACACCAGTATCATGAAAAGTAGAGAGCCTATGCTAACTAAGGTCAAAAGTGATTTTGACTTCATAATCATAAACTTTAATAACCATTCAACCAAAGTCAGTTATTGACATCAAACTTTTTGCTTTACACATACAAATTAAGACTTGACAATGACAAAAATAAAATTAACAAGAGGCTACAGGTATAGCCTTCACTCGCGGCCTGTCTTACATACATCACGAAATAGTCTGACAAAATTAGGGCACTTTTGTTTGTCTGTTTTGTGCGTTCTGAAAGTAGTGAGGGCAATGTACAATGCGATGTACAAAAAATGGTCGAAATATGTCCACACAACTTCATTCAAACACTTTTGCCTTTCCTTCAAAACCAGAGACCTCATGGGCGCTGCAATCTGGGTCAAGTGAGTCCAAAACCTACCGACCGCGCATGACTGCAAAAAAGTCACATAAATAATAATCCCAGGTGGATTTACAACTCGCTTGCCTGATGGCCACGAGTAATAATAATAATTGGTACTTAGTTATACAGCTGAGTCAACAGTGACAAGTCTGTTAAAGAGTCTTGCTCAAGGACACGACACAGTTTCTTGAACTGGCAGCCCTAGGTTTATGAACATGCTAACTGCTCAACCACTGCATGCTCGACAACACAAAGGCAAAAAGGCTCTTAAAATCAAACGATAAAAACAAGGTGTTTGTTAGTTGATAGTTAACTAACCTATCAGCCCACCAGGGACAGCATACTGCAGATCATTCTGTTCTGCAAACAGTGACACTATTCTGGAGAAGATTGGGCGACACTGCAGTTTTCCCTCGCTGTCTTTCGATACAATACCTGGTCTGACCTCAATCTCCTGCCCAACCTGAACAATAGGACAAAAGACACTGTTTGAGAGGTATTACAAAAATAAATGAATTATACTGCGTTGTTTCCTGTTGGTTTCTTAAAGCCATGATCACCAAACTACCTGAAAATGGCTTGGAGGAGCATTAATCACCATGTCACTGCAGTCACAACATCATGCAATCAAGGTGTTATGTGCCTGCCAGCCAGCCAGCCCGATAAAAAACACTCAACAGAAAACAGCATCAGGACAGACCTTGCGAGCAACAGCAAGATTAACTGGCAAGTTTTCTGATTTGGGCTACGGTGCAGTTGGTTGTTTTCATGATCTGAAGAGGGCTGGAATACCGAAACATTATAGCAAAACACAAGGGTAATGGGAAAGAAGTGCCTAAAAGTTACAAATTATGATAACAACAAGATTAATATCATCAAAATAATGCAATTCGTTTCTATCTAACACATTAATTTTTATGTCACTTTTCTCGCCACTTATCGAGATTCTTACTGAAAACCCTGCAACAATGAACTTCTGGGGCAAAGAAATGTGCCAGTGATGCCAACAGTAAAGGAAGAAGTGGGCTAATGGGTCTCAACTCACCTTCAGAACACCTTTGAGAATACTTCCGCCAGCAACTCCACCCTTCAGTTCTTCAACTTCACAGCCAGGCTTGTTGACATCGAACGACCGGATCACTGTCAGAAAATAAAACAGCAATTCAACCAGTAAAGAACTCTCCATAGTTGATAACATCTTTCAGTATTCTCAAATGAAACTTTTATTAAATCTGTGACTATATCAGCAGCTCAAATTTGAAAATTCTTGTGTATGTGAAACTAATGCCCAGCTATTTAGTTTGATTATTTCTTTCTACAGTTTGAATTTCCAGTACACTGCCATATTGAATCCTTAAAACAAAATTTTAAAAAATTACTAATTAATAGCATTGAACTGTCCACAATGATAACAAAACTGACCCAGAGACTTACCAATCAATCTGGGTTGTGAAGTAAAGTCCCTCACTGGAATGGGTATCTTCTTACAAATGTATTCACAAATCACCTCAATGTTGTACTTGAGCTGGGCGGAGATGGGTACAACTGGTGCACCCTCTGCTATGGTACCTGAACAGTGGGAAAATTGCTTGTTCTTAACATAGTTATTCAAGGGACTGGTTATGAAAGCTGGCAAACTTCAAAAGGGAAGTACAAAGAGCATCCAAAGGTGCTTTGTTTTAAGTTGAACGAACCGCGACTGTGCACATTCTTTGTTTCAGGTGTTAGTGAGAATGTTTTGACTGGCTACTTGTTGATTTGCGTTTCAAAACCTTTTGTATTTTGTGCACCTTCAGGACTAGTGAACAAAAAAAAAGGCTAACAAAGACCTACAACAATGGTTTCTTAACCAGTCCCTAGATTAACTATGTTCTTAATAAGGCTTGAGCGTATCATCTAAAGAAGGCCATGCTACCAAAAAATGAAAGAGTTCTGGCAACTAGATTTTGGGAACTTGTAGCCCACTGGCTATGACGAGACATTATGTGGAACCTTTGAGACTGATTAACTAAGCGTTAGAGTCTCAGATAAAATGACAAACAATCTGATGAACAAATGAAGCTTATTTGCTTTCTTTGGCAAGCAAATCTGGAAACAATGCAGTTATTCTTACACACAAGCCTACAGGTGCAGACATAGTACAAACTGCACATTGAAAACATATATATAGCTACTATAAAAAAAGTTAATTTTAAGCCCTGCTTAAATGGGCTGTTCCACACTTTAGAAGAATGGGTTCTATTTTGTTAGCAACAGTCAACTTCATTTTGTATTTTGTTAATTCTTTTTCAAGTTTAAGTGTGGGGATAATATATGATTGCTGTGTTTCCTTTATATATTATCAAAACTTTTTGTGTAATTAAAAATATGATGTAAAAAAAATGCCATGAAATACATTTTTGCATAAAAAAACTTCACGAAGCCAGGACTTCAGGCTGTTATAAGCATAATATATATATAGATTTCAGGCAAGCTTCCATTCCATATATACCTTTGTTGGGTTATAGATAATATTAATTAATATATTTTTATATACTTGTAATCAAGTAGAGAATATATCTGACTAGTATTTTCTGGCAATTTAATTGTGGCAAATTAATTCAGTTTTAAAATCAATCTTACTCCCAATTGAAAAAACTCACTCACCTTGTGTGAACTTCAAAATCTGATCAAACTGTTCCTTTGCTTGGCTTTCCTTGACCAGATCAATCTTGTTCTGTAGAATTATAATATGTTTCAGTTTCATAATCTCAATGGCTGCTAAATGTTCTGATGTCTGTGGCTGTGGACAGGATTCGTTTCCAGCTGCAAAGAAAGAGAATCAAAAAGTTTAGTAAAAAGGAGTACGGGTCACGCAAACTAATCCCTTGGCCATTGTGCTGCCAACAACATAATAGGGAGTTTAAGATACGTGGATGACACTGCCAATGTCGACAGAAAACAATAAGTGCATGAATACAATTATCATAGACTATAATTTATAATCTTGTAGGACTGTCATCATTAATTTTTGTTTTAACTTTTTTATAATTCTATAAGACATCATATTGTAAATTTCTTTCTTAATATTTAAAATACTTTTCATTTTCTTTATTACCATTAACTTTTCACTATTATAATTGTTAACTCATTGCGGCCCTGTAAAATGCATAAAACTATTAAAAAATGATGATTATTATTATTACTATGGCAGCACATTAGAATGCTTCATGGTGCCAGGCCATCTACTTGGCATTTGCTTGAAAATTCCAACTTGAAAAGCTCAGTTTTTAAGTTCATACGACTACAAGCATGACCCAAAGGAATTTAAACTGTCAACCTTCATTTACCTTTCTGAAGAATGCTTATTAAATATATAATTTCTTTTCATAAACCATAACTCAGACAAAAGAGCATACTTTATGTGACTGAAAAAATCAAGCAAGAACTGTTTTTTTGGTACATGAGCTGTTGTCTAAAGGGACCCAACTCAACCAACTTTATGAACGGTGTGAAGGGGGAGGGGAGGGGGGGGGGGGAAGAGAGAGAGTTGGGTCTGAAATTTTTGTTTGAAGGGATTTATTTGGATCTGTAATTACGCCGGGGTTTTTTGCATCTCGTAATCTGGAGCAGTACTTAACACAAGTTATTTTGTCTAAAATGAACTCAGTCAAAAGTTTGTTATCACACAAATTCATAACTCAGGATGTATTATACAGAAAAGCTCCCACTTAGGGATTTTTTTTTGGACAAGCCAAAAAAGTAGAAGTTTTTTTGGGTGGTTGGGTTTTAAGGCAGGGATTTTTTTTACCTAATTTAAGTCCCCCCCCTCCATCACAAAAATAGTTGAGTGGGCCCCTGCCTGTTGACAGCTATGTCAACTTGCCAACTTTGTCTCTTAAACTTATCGCAAATACTTACCAATCAACAACAGAGCAGCATCCATAACAGCTGCACCGTTCAACATGGTCGCCATAAGAATGTCGTGTCCTGGGCAGTCAACAAAAGACACATGTCTGGAAAGAAGGTAATTGATGTTATTGTGACTGTATGAACTAGTGATAGGCCTCAAATCGGCCATTTGGGAGGGCATCAAAGACATTTTTTAAAAAATTGAGGGATCACCAAAGAACTGCTGCCAAACCTTAAACCATGTGCAAAGTTTGATCCCCAAAAGAATCAAAATAATACAAGATGATGAAATGTGGGATAAATTATCTTCGAAACTATGTTATTAGCAGTAGTTATCTTTGAGTAAAAGGCGGGCAAAGTTGAGTTTTTTCAAGGGCATTATGGCAGAAGCGGTACACATCATAGCGAATTGCCGCTGAGACTTTCCTCTTTTGCATTACAGACAAATGCTTTTTGAAAACGCATGATGAGGGCACTGCTGATACCAAAGCATACACAATTAGATACAAGAACAAAACAAATAGGTGAGAAAAGAAAAGAAAATTATACAAGTAGCTACTTGTATTTTCTCACTGACAAACAGAACAGTTTCCAAAAACTTTATCCACAACTGTTAAGAACCATTGATTATTATCATTATAACAACTTAATAATTCAATACATTATTGTTATTATTACTAATAAAATTATTATTATTATTATCATCTTTTTCTTTATCATTATCTTATTACTATTATTATTATTATTATTATTATTATTATTATTATTATTATTACTACTACTATTAAATTAGTATTACTATTAAAGTCAAGGGGTGGTAGTTCACCTTACCTTACAAGTTTAGACTTGCCGTTACAACCAAGTCGCTCGCAAGGCAAACTATCTGGTTGACTGCTCCCAGCTGATCTGTAGCAGCTTGGTCTTGGACAGCTTTCGTTATCACATTTATACACCTACAGAAAAGAGCAAAGCACAACAAAATAATGCATCACACATGCTGGGCTTTCTTTATCTCTTTAGTCTTCTTTGAGTCATGCATGCTACTTTCTTTATATTATAATAATTATTATAGTTCACATTCCATGTTACACATGCATGAAATTAAATGCTATTTAAACAACTCATGAAGTTAATGTACTTCACACTGATGATGGCGCAGGACTCCAAAACATGTTTGTCAATAAAAGATCAAGAGGATTGAAAGTTGTCTTATTCACCTTGAAATTAAAACAAAATAACTTTACCAAAGGCTTAGGTACCTCCCTGGTGCATAGAACATTGTCAAAAAAGTTCCTTTAATATAAAGTGCAAGGAACAATCTACAACAAAACCAATCCTACCTTTGCATTTGCATAACCCAACTTGATGGTGATGTTTCTTTCCAGCTCATTCTTGAACCTGACAGTCTACGAGATAAAGAACATCAGATTCTTTTGAGTTTGTAAATCAATTTAGAGCATCCTTGAGAGGTGGACCAGAGTAAGTAGGGGGTTGAAAGTTTACGACTGCAGATCTTGTAAGAGAAACGACACATAAAGCAGAAAAGTGGGGATTTATAAGATGAAAATAGAGCTATACTATCTATAATCATAAATTTAACTAACTCCTCAGAGAAGAAATTACTGCTTCAATTTTGGCATAACCCTGGCTTTAAGTTAACCAGCCTTTGAACAACCCAGCCCTGGGGATGGGGGGCATGATTTTTGGACCTTCCAGACGGGGGGCTTATTAGAGAGGGGGGGGGCCTTAATTAATAATTATCAATAGCCAGAAGCATAACAAAAAGTCCAATTACCAAATTAGCAAATTTCAAAAACACAAACAGGTATAACTGTTGGCAAAATGGATTTTTAATACAGGTTGCCTTATGTTTAGCTCCATTATCTTTATGTTGGGGGGGGGGGCGTAATTAAAATTTGAAGTTCTAGATGGAGGGCTTATTAGAGAGGGGGCTTATGAGAGCATTAATGGCATCTGATTTTATGAGTGATTGAAGGAGAATTTAGATGTTGGTTTATAAACTGATTGGGCTAAAAGCAAGTTATAACATAATTTTACCAACAAACCTGCACTCCTGAAATAGCTTTGACTACTGTTGATTTTCCATGAGCCACGTGACCAATAGTTCCTAAAATAAAAACACAAATTTAGTTAGTTCAAAATTTCAAATGAAATAAAATTTTTGAGTCACTCGAAAAACATAATACTTAACCTCTCTTGATGCCAGAAATGGAAAGAGGTTAATACTGCTGAACACCAGGGTAAAGTTCTTGAAAACCCTGATCAACTTAACCCTAAATTTATCAATACAAAACTCAAAGAACAACAAAATTTTTCAAAATAATATTTTCTTAATAAAAACTTTAAATTGTGAATGCTTACAAAATCCTGTCCAGTTTTAGCAACAAAATAAATATGTTAACCAAAAAGTTCCTACCAAAATTAAGCTACAGAAGCTAGTAAACAGGAACTTAGATTTAAAACTCAACCCAGGGTTATCACTTATACTCAGCTGTTGAAGAACCTGGGGCCCTGGCACTTAAAGACTTAATTTTCAAATTGGGTACTGCCTTAAATGTTTTGAATAGAAGCCTATAAAAAAAACAGGCCCCAAATTCTTAGCGGCAATACACCAATTTGCTGTGACGCCCACAGCTTCTGCTGTAGCGCCTGTGAAAAAGTTAGAATTTCCAGCAAAACTTTGCTTTCCCTTTTTTAAGACCGCTGTTGTGCCCTTTTTTGCCCTGTTGTGCTCTCAAAATAGGCTGTTTTGAGGCCTGAAAAGGCTAAGAAACTGTCTAAGAATTTGTATAAAATTTTATGCTAATAAGGTACAGAATTAAAGGCATCATTGTCCAATAATTAGAGTTGACCATCGGCATCCACTGCAAATTTGTTATGCTTTATTTGTTGTTGTTTCTTTTTCAATTTAAAACATTATTTCTAGCCCAAACCCAATAGTCTTTTAAAAGTAGTAGGCATAAATGGCACACAAACAACTTTTGACTTGTAAGCAAAACCTTGCTTTTGTGTACATTTCTTGGATCATGCAAATTATTGCAAATTATTGCCCAAGTTACGCCAGGGTTTCCCCCAAAGCGGTACAGCTCAGAAAGTTATACAAAAGCTTAGTTTTTGTTCTGAATAAGCTTTTCAAAAGATTACCAAGAGCTGAAATAAATATCGAACTGCGTTTGTTAAATTGTAATATTATTTCTACATAAACTTCAAACTACGCATTTATAATTTAATTGAGTGTCTACAGGAGAGAATCATTTTAAATGAGAATAGATATCAGGGTTACTCGAATATTTAATACTTAGAAGCTACACCTGACACTTTCTCTAAATTCTTTAGAAGATTTTTTTTTCGATCGAAATCGACCGCATTAAATGTCCTTGCTGACATCTTATTTAAGTCCCTATTTAGTGAAAAAAGTTAATATGGTTTGTATTTTGAAAAACTGGCCATTGCAAACAGTTTAAAATAATAACGCCGTTAATACTTTGCATTTTGTTCCAATTCTCGGGTTCTGAAGTACACTGAACACGATGTTTCAAGACACTTCATGTAACCATCACGTACAAGTACCGCTACAAACACTAGGTCGTTTTGCTGATTAATTTGTTGATCGTAAAACTTACCAATATTAATTGTAGCTTGTCGACTGATAACTTCTGGAGTCAGAGGATTGAGTTCAGAGACATCCTACAACACAGGTCCAACAATTTTAACTCAAGTTTTCTTTATTTCACGTGGCTATGCATACAGCATAGCCATAGAGTTTCGGCAAGACCACAACCACACTATTCAATTTTCTGTCTTGTACTTACCAATTTTGATAGATCTTGTTTCGATAGGTGAGGCTGGCCAGAAGTTGTTCCTCCACTAGCATTATCTGAAGCCATTTGGGGTTAAAATATAGAGACTAAAGAACCGACATCGAAGAAGCTGATGCAATCGAAAAAGTCTAAACCACGGGAAAAGACTGGAACTAGTATAGTTCTCAGTCCTCTCACGACGGCCAAGCCACTGAAAAAGAATGGGGTCGAACGTTGGGCTTGGAAATGGGCATGGTATTGTAAATACAATTTTTTATTTAAAGCACCTGTTAAAATTGCTATTTTGCAATAAACGCTGCGTGGTTAAAAGTCGCCCAGAACCCCTGATGACGAGTGGAGAGGAGACCTATAATTAGCCAATAATTATGAATAACGTCCCAGTCCCCAGGCTATGCCTATGTCATCATTACGTTGACGCGTCCAACGCTAAAAATAGTTTTGCTTCCAGGAAAGACAATTTCTAGCATTAGCACGGGGGAACATCCTCGCTAGGTTTTATGATTTCAGTGCGTTTCAGTGGCGAACTCAGAAACGCAATCTTCAAAAATTTCCCAGGGGAGCACGCCCCCGGATCCCCCTAAATGTTCGTACTTTACTGAAAAGCCCTCATGGGATGTGGAAATAAAGTATGTATGTATATATCTACATTAGGCTGGTAGGTACCTCGCTAACCATTACCGCCCCCCTCCTCTACCCCACCTTCCGAGCTAACTCAATACTCTTGTCTGATAGACCGTTCTTTGTACTACTGCCGTCTATTGTAATTGTAATTATGTTGTTTACACTTTCTATATCATTTTACGCCCACTATGTCTTTGCATTAGACTCAGGAAGAAAGGTTTCTACCCAATCACAGTGCTTAATGATTCTTGTAAATTTTCTTGATGAGTTCTCGTGCTGGAAATAAAGACTTTAGTTCTTCTCTTATTTGCTGCTTCTACTTGCCTTCTGAAAAATCGCAAGCTTAATAACAACATAATTTTTCCTACAGTGTTTCTTGTGATCTAAAGTTACTTTCCCAAGTTCATCTACTTTAATTTATGTCTTTAAAACTTTAAAAACGCTATTCAGTCAGACAGAGTTGGGACTTCAAGTTTATGGTTTTACTGACTGACAGGTGCTTGTTCTAATCTTTTTTGTTAGAACAAAGGGCTGAAAAATGCCCAAAATTTGATTATATTCCAAGCAAATTTTAAGGCTGAGAAAAGGCGCGAAGAACTTTATTTGGCATTTTTAGATACTGCAGTTGTGTTTTTATCCTTTCTTCAAGAGAGTTACAAGTTGGTGCACCAGTAAACCTCATCTTAATGTTCAACTGTTTTAGCAGAATTCGGCTAGAACTTTAAATTTAATAAAGAATTTAAGCCGATTTTTGCTAGCAAGTGGAGGATAAGCTCTACTCTTTACCCCCCGCAAGGATATCAACAGCAGAGGGTAAAGCTCAATGCTTTTTTGTCTGAATGGCATCAAGTCCCTGCAGGAGTTACTCAGGGGACGCGTCTCGGCCCTTGGCTGTTCCTCCTTGTTGATCAATGACCTCCAACTTCGGGAAGGGTTCCTGATGTGGAAGTTCGCGGATGGCACAACTGTACCTGAAGTAGTACCTACATCTAAGCTAAGTTGTCTCCGCAAGCGGTTGATCACACTACACCTGGTCTAAGGATAATCGCCTCCAGCTAAACCCAACCAAGTATAAGGAGACCAAGGTATGCTTTAAGATGACTCCTCCGTCAAGCCCTAATGTACAGCTAGAGGGGATGGAGTTTGAAGGAGTGTCGTCGGGTAAAGTACTTGGTGTGACGGTAAGTAACAACCTTAAATGGACTGACCACGTAGATACAACAAACACCAAGGCTGCCACTGAACGCCTTTATCTTTTAAGGCAATTAGAGCCTGTCGGTTTTAAATGCGAAGATTTAGTGAAATTTTACTGCCTTGTTGTTAGATCTGTCCTAGAGTATGCGTGTCAAGTTTTTCATCGCAGTCTCTCCAATTACTTATCAGAAGAATTTGAACGTACTTGTACAGCGTCGCTCCATGCGTATCATCTTCCCAGATTGTAAATATAGTAAAGCTTTAGCTAAAGCTGGTCTTCCAACACCTCGCGCCAGAAGAGAATCGTTATGCTTGGATTAGTTTGGCAATATTACAAAAAGATCCGAAACACAAGTCAAATGAATTACTTCCACCTGCATGTGGTTCGGCAAAACAGAGAGCTGAGATCAAAGAGGGCAAAAAACCAGCTTTATAATTAGCCAGTGCTTGTAAATTTAGTTTAGTTTTATAATCTTAATTTTTATTTTTGTTAGTTAATATATTATAGATATTATAATGTTGATATATTAAACATATCATTAATGTATTTAGATTTTTATTCAAGAAATGTACATTGTAACTAGTTTTTAATATTTAGTAATATGCATAATCTTCACCTGTTTCAGCCACAAGACTGTGATTCGAATATTTTTTAATAAACGATACTAGTTACTAATAATTATTCTTTACCATTGGCTCAAATATTGCTCATTTTATGTTTAGTTACTGGGCTACCTGTGGTTGGCCCAGTCAAAGATTCGATCTGTTTTTCTGTTGTCGTTGACCAGACCCAAAGTTATTCGACAATTTCTTGCAGCGCCAGATTGGGCACATGTTTTGGACTCTGGAGTTATAAGGTCCGTTTCTTCAGTGCTCGATCATTGTAAGGGTAAAAAAGAAGAAATCTTAAAATATAAAAAGCATTTTATCTTTCATTTGTACATGTCTATATATATCCAAAAATGATTGCAGCTGTTGACCAATAAACTAATAAACGAGGCTAGTGGAACAAAAGGCAGCCCAGTGCACGCTCTTAGATCGTCTAGTCTTGAAGAAAACACATTGATAGAAATTGAACAGTTTATGGAGACACATTCTCGAGCTTGCCGTCTATATTGCCACCTTCCCTTGTTGAAGAACGCGAACTCTTGCGACAAAACTTGTGTTTTGCACAACAGCACAACAACTCTTGAAATCCCTTTCTAAACTGCCCATTGAAAATATAGTAAACAAATGGATTAACGGCTGGGTAGGAAAATAGCACAAACACAACAAGGAACCTTATTCTGTTTTGTAGACAAGCGTCGTTTTTCAAGTATGGCGAAAAACTCGAAATGAAAACGTAACATAGATATGGTGTCCAAGTAAAAAGAAATACAATCATAACAGTCACTAACATGTATGTTATTCGCCTGTATTGCACGGCTCTACGCTTTAGTTCTGTAGATGAGAGGTTGAAGTTTTGTTTCTTGCAGCAAAGGGAGATGATTATCGTTGAATACAGACTCACCAACAGCACAAATGGAATCGCAACAAACAGAACACTTAACACAGAGAAACGGACTTTGTGTCCATAGGTAAGAAGAGTAGAAGCTGGTTCTAAAGTGGGAAAACAAAACGACTCGCCATTTTTTTCTTTGAAGGTGCTCATATTGAACGATGAAAATAGTGCTCCAATTATCCACGTGAAGAGATTGAGAACGAGGCATCTTTTCTTGCTGCGGATTGGCTGTGGCTTCATAGGAAAGACTATACCAAAGAGTCTCTCCATGGCAACTAATACAAGACTAAAAATAGACACATTTACGGAGGTGTGTTTCACGATGCTCTGAATTGTACAAGTTATTGACCCAAAGACTCCATGAGTGAACCACAAGTTATCAGGCAGGAAAATTCTTTGAATTTTAAGCGGTAACTCAAACAACGGGATAAATAAATCCGAAATTGCCATGTTTAGAATAAATAGGTTAACAATTGTGCGCATTTTGCGATCTTTAAGAATTACAGTTACGACAAGACAGTTTCCCAGTAGTGAAAGTATCAACATTGTTGAATAGGCGGCGGCTTTCACAAGCTTGATCGACACAGGTTCGAATTGATTGCATTTTTCATGTAGCGAACTTGAGTTGAGCCCTTCACTCGCCTACAGTACAAAAAAATAGAGTTAAAACCCCTTTCTGACAACAAAACACCTTTCAAATGCTTACGTATAATGACTTACGTGTTGTCCCAACAAATCTATTGGCCTGGAAAACCAAAGCCTCGAGGTTATTATTTGTTTTTCCTTGATCAACATACACAGATATTTTTCCAATATGGAATACCTACCTCTGTTACGCCAAACATTGTCTATTATGTGCCTCTGAAAAACATAAACCTTTCTTCACAACGCTTTGATCAATACCTTTTTCAAATTTTATCTACTTTAACAGTAAGCACAACTCTTTTCATAAAGTCAAATAGCGTACTTGTCTTCATACTGTTAATTTTATGTCTTCAAAACACTTTTCAAACAGAATATATTTGAATAAAGTTTATGGTTCTGCTAGCAGGTGATTATTCTATATACTGACAGAAACTAATGAAAAAGTTTTTTAATATCAAAAGCAGGTGTCTTCTTTACATTTAAAACTTAACGAAGTTTAAACATCTTTCTGCTAATGAGTCTGTATAGCCAAGCCTTTTCTCAAATGCATTATATTCTTTTTTCAATACCTTTTACTTTTATATTTTAGTTTTATTCTTATTTTCAAAGTCTTGATGTTTTTACTTTGTACTATTTAAACAAAATTACAAGTTACAAGTTGTGTTTTATGTAAAATTGATGTCGTTTAATTTTTTTACTAAAGACCATCTATTTTTTCTGCGGTCGTTTCTCTCGAATTTTAGACATGCAAAAGCAGATTCTCTAGTACTTTTGTTTTCATTATCCCTGAAGTGCTTTCATATCGTTAACAATCATAGTTTAGGGCTAGATTCAAGATAATATAAGAAATATTTTGTATTCAAACATGTACGTCATATTTATGATCACAAACGAGATGTTTTTCAGAAGCGTCTGATGGATTGCCGGCTTTCTTCCAATACATGAAATTTATCTTACAATACTTTTTGATTAGTATAACTCTTCTGAGTTTGCAAGCGAGACGTAGTCCCTTAAAGAAAGATTCACATGCACAACAGGTGGAAATTTTCAGATGGATTTAGAAAACAATAATCAATGAACCGGCCGTTTACATTTGGGATAAAGAAATGCTTTATTATATATAGTTGGTAAACTAATACTTTCACAGTTTAATTTTTTCATAGCTTTTTTCTGTTGCGAAAGAAAATCATATCTATATTTACACTTTCAAACTGCAAAGCAAACGCCCATTCATATGGAGATTATTGTCCCAGGACAAATGGTTATCTCACCTTATGTCTCGGAGCGAGACAACTTCTCATACTTGTCTCTGTAAAAACATGCAATCAAACTTTTGTATGACGTTCCGGAAAGAAGTATTGTCTCTGGTGGCAGAGATCTCTTCAACCCGAGATAATTCTCTTCGCTTAAACAGTTTGTCTTTTCTCCCGAGACAGCCATTTTAATGTTGTCTAATACACTATGAACTATTTCCCATAGTCGATCACGAGTCTCCCATTCGTGCCAGATCATGTTTCAGTTTCATGTAAGTAAAGAGCAAAGTCTCTATGGTTTCACAACCTCATGTAAACTGCAAATTAAGTTGTTCCAGGTGGAAGCCACAACACTTTTTAAAGTTGTAAAAATATTTTCCTCCTAATCTACTAATCTAGATCTCTTCACGTCTTTTGCCTCATAGTTTACTTCTTTCTTTGTTCTTCCCTCTCATCCCCAAATTACCCAGCCTTCCCTACTTCTCAATACCCTATTTCTATCTTTGTTCTCCATCTCCCATTGGTCTCTTTGGTTTTATCTTGCACGTTCAACTATTTATTTTTGAAAAACATTTTTCTTTAATTTCTTCTTCCCCTTTTAGTTCTTCTGTGTCCCAACTGCATTTTTCTACTTTAGTTTTCCATTTCTTCCATCTCTATTTCTTATTTTTTCTTTTTTTCTATTCACTGCGATTTGTTTTCTTTCTCGTGCCAATCCTACCTTTGGTTGCCCCTATTTCTTCCCTGTTCCCTTAATTTTTGTTCTAAATGAATTTTTTTGTCGACTTGTCAGCGGTAAACGAAGGTAACGTAAGACGTAGATTATGGGGAGCGAGCGAGGCTTGAACTGTTTTTGTTGTCATAAGCTCGCTTACACAGTCAAGAGTGAAAGTTACAACTTACGTTGTGTGCAATTTCTCAGTCCAATAATGAATTATTTCAGTCCGAGCCACTTTATACCCATATCTGACGTTATAGCCTCACCCTCTCCGCTTAACCCCTATTTCTGAGCCGCTGGTACAATGCGGCTAGTAACGTGTTTTAAACTCGAGTTTCAAGGAAAGTCTGCACGATACGAGAAGTTTTTTTTAAACATCGCTTTCAATTTCAGATAAAGATTTTGCTTGACTGTTTGACAAAAGTTGACTTTAGGGTTCAATTCCCCTTTAACCAGCCTTTTAGAAACTGGACCCAGTTTGATAGCTATGCCATGATGACGAGGCCTTTACCGAAGCCCAAAACAGCTGTCCATGGCTGCTAACACTTAGCTCAAACTATTTTTAAGGTTTAGTACAGGCTTAGCTCCTTCTGACCAGCGAGGCCTAAGTGCCTTAGCGTCATTTTACTTGCTGTCTCCATATCTATAGTACGCATGTGCAGATTTTTCATCACCGGCTTGATATCCCACAAGCGCAACGCTTACAAAGCAGCCTAGCTTCGTTTGCTGCCATCTGGTTGAATTTGTGTTTGTCCGCCAGATGGTGAGACAGATCCCGTTAGCAAAACGCTACATCTTCTGCAAGCACAAAGCAGACCAAGAAAGCCGCTTTGATAGGTTTTGTTGAAAGTAAAGTAGATGAAAGGGTTTATTGCCGTGTACAGAAAGGATAGAAAGTCACCAGCAAACTGGACTTGTCTCATCGTATATGGAATGCAACCAATTTGTCTTTTCCAGGCGAAAAGATGTAGCATTTCGTAGACTACAAAAGTTGTCCATGACACCAAGAATACAAAAACAATAGCAAGTGACATGAATGTGACTCGCCGATTCTCATTAATTCTTCGCTTCCTTTCATCGGAGGACAAATGAATAGTTGACTTTTGACGATATAGGGAGGCGATAATGGATCCGTATGTTATGGCTAGAAGTATAAATGGTAAGACGCCGAATAAAAAAAGCACAAAGACCCATAATACAATTATCCTCGAGTAAACACAAAAAGGTTTTGCATTTATGTAGATGATTTCGTTGTTGATCAAAAAATCGATGGAAAACATTGGTGTGATGATCCAAGTAGATACTATAACAGCAAGACATTTCTTCTTGTTGTCGATTCGTAGCGTTTTGAATGGATGAACAACACTCAAATATCTCTCAAATGCAATGATTTCAAGTGTTATGACGGAGCCAAGAATCAAAGAGTTCTCTGTGAGTGGAAGCAACTTGCAAACCACAGTGCCTAGGAGTCCGTCGGGAAACAAGAGCCCTTTTGGAAAATACAATCCTCGGATTCGTAACGGCAAGCAAAACAGCACAGTTAGAAGATCCAAAATGCTCATATTAAGTATCAGCAAGTTTATGGTGGTTTGCAGCCTTCGCTTCTTCAATATAATAATAATTACCAAAGAGTTGCCGAATGTAGCAAGAACCAGTACTAGCGAGAGAGCAACGGTCTTAGAAACTTTTATAACGCCGGAATCCAAAGAAGCATCACAAGCTATAGACAGGTTCATGGTTCTTCGTCCTGCTAATTTGATGAGGTCCATTTCTACCTGCGTAAAGCAAGCACGTCATTAACAGTCATTATTACATTGCAAACCAAACTCATAGGACTAAAAACCGCCTTCGGCGTTCAGTAGATATTCTGCCACTATCCACCTCAATCGAAATAGAATGAATTTTGAGTATCCAAAAATGGAAACTCCAACATCAAATGTACATACCTCGAACTCTGTATCATCAGAAATTGTATTTTATAGTTTTGTTTTACCTAGCACTACAAGTTATTTTTGGTGAATCTTAGCAAAGCTCCAACGTAGACTTTGATGAAAGCTTGATCTTAGTAACATTAGTTCCTAACACAGACCATCAGTGTATGCAGTGAGGCAAAAACTTTACTGATATTTTGATTGATTTCAATAAAGCAGATTCTGTTCGTGCCGACGTTAGTGTCTCCTTCTAAACAAAGGAAAATAATAGCAATCGTCTCTGGCTAAAGAAGAAGTACTTAACACTTCGATAGAACTGATGTAAACCTGTCAAGACTTTTTAATAACTGAAAAGTACTTTGGTTCGAGACATTGTTGCCAGTGGGTTTTAATCATAATCTAATATATGTGCCCGTTTTGATTGAGTGTTTGATACTCACAATTGGAGACCTCGGTGCTCCAATAGGGAAGGAGACAGCCATAAGCAATTAACAGTTAACGTAGTAAATGTGTCTAGATCTGTATGAATTGCAACTGTTTTGCCTTTTCGAGACAAAGAAGTTTAGAAAAAAGTGACATGATTGTGAGCATCTCTATTTTTCATTCTTCTTTTCTTTTATCAATGCAAACCAAAGACTTACTTATTGTTTGCAAAGGAAGATTATCAATATGATGGCTCCATGGGTAAAAGAAAATAAAATGAATCGATCGCGATATGATACTGTGACGAAAGAAAGCAAATGAAGTCTCGAAATAATCCTTTTTTACTTGATCGCAAAGTTGCGTACATTGTTTAGACTTTTAATGCATGCATTTTTATAGTTATTTTCTATATGTTTTCCATTAAATCGGCAAATATCGTAAAGTTGTATTCTTTAACTTTCTCTCCTTAAAGTATGATCAATTTGTAAGTTGTTTTTTCAAGTTTTCATGAGTACAGCATACCAGCCAACTAGCGACATTCACTGTCGTTGTGTAACCCCAAGAAAATAAAATATGTTCCTCAAAATGATAATGAAAGAATAAAAGGGGCTAAATACTCAAGGTTAAACAGTAGATATTAAAGTCATGTTTTAATACCAACTGCACATACCTCTGTTTTAGTTGTGTTAAACATGGAGTTGAACAATTCCTAAAATATATCGAGAACTACCTTAAAATCCTATTTCTACACCAACTGTACACACCTCTGTTTTAGTTGTGTTGAACAACGAGTTGAACGTTTCCTAAAAGGAATCGAGATTTGTCTTAAAATCATGTTTTTATATACCCAATGCACTTACTTCTGTTTCTGTTGTGTTAAACATGGAGTCGATCACTTCCTAAAAGATATCGAGATTTATCTTAAAAAGGAAACGCTTCTATCTCGAGTGTAGCTAGCTTTTCCTGCTGTAATTGAAACTCAAAGCATAAACTCAGTATCAAAGGAACATTGCGGAAAACTTTATACTGCTTTAATCAAACTTTACTTTTGATTAAACCAGCCTGGTTTGCCCTGTTAATCAAACTAGTTTAACCAAGGCTGTGATGCCCTAACACAAGTTTTAAACTTTAGTGTAATTACTTACATAACAAACTACAACAAAAAAAAGGCAAATAAAAAGAAATAATTAATTTTTAGAATTTAATTTTCATTATTTTTTCTTTAAGAGTTCGGAATTTATATGAAAATACTTTGCAAAAGGTAAAAATGAATGAAGTGGACGTCGGCCGTGTCTAACTTTATTTGAGTCATGAGAGGTAATAATTTGTTTTGGAGAGACGAGGCAAACCTTTAGAAAGAGAACGTCAATTAAAAGTATCCGTGACACGATCTAAATACGAACTAAATGAACTTAGAATATAAGGTATTTTTGTTGTTTAAAATTTTTCCTGTACATTTCCTGTCTGTTTTTCTGTAGTTTGATTTCTTGGCAATTTCAATGCGCTCAAAATAGAACCTAAAATTATTTTGTTTTATATCTGATGCTAGAGAAACTGCTTTTAGTACCATCAAATTGTGTCATTACATTTTAAATACAAGTTTTAATACAGTTTTTTTTTCAAGGGAAGCTCTTCGTCTCTCAAGATGTAATTTTTTGAATCAAGTATTCTTTTCTTAATCTCAATGCCTAGCATGTTATCAATTTCGATCGAAGTATCTGTAAAGAAAACATTTTTGGAGCGCAGCAGATTGAAAGTACTTTTTCGTCCGATTCCAATCGATTCCTCGAATTTGTTTGTCTTCGCTGCTTTTGCAACCAAGACTGCAAGATTTTCCTTGGAAGGAAAAAGTCTTTCTTAGTTCCGAAAGAAAGTTTGTACGTTCATTCTCTCTTGCTTTTTGTATCATTTTGTTGCTCGAATAATCGATTTTAGGAAAGCATGTCCCCAAAAGTCTTACACACCATAGTTTTCAAAATTCTTACACACCCGGCTTAATTCCAAAAATCTAACACACCGTATTTCACATTGTCTTAAACAACATTTCCCCAAAATCTTACACACCATGTTATCCAAAATTGCACACACAATAGTTCCCAAAATCTTACATACCAGTTGTTCCTAAAATGAAACATACCATTTTTCCAAAAATCTTACACAACTACTTCCCGAAATCTTACACACCATACTTCCGAAGGTGATATTTCCCAAAGTCGTACACAGTATTTTCCCCAAAAACTTACACATACGTACTATTCCCAAAATTCTTGCATGCGCTCTTACATGCACCCACCTTTTTCCCGAAATCTTAGAGCTTGATTCATGTCTTCTTGCATTTCAAATTTGTTGCAATTTTGAAAATTTAATGTTGCAGTTTTCAGTGCAATACTTTGTTAATTTAAAAGATAAATTGCAAACCTAAAATAACTACTTTTTATCTCGTTCCAAAACGTTAACTCTAAATGTTTATAAGTTTATGTTATGAGTATAGTAAAATTTTAGTAAACAAGGAGAAAATTAAGTTGCTTATGCTGTCGAATAGTTTTAAGAGAATTAAAACCAATTTTTAGAATAAGATGTCTAGCAACAGAAGCTAAAACCATGTTTCCATTGCCGACTGTACATACCTCTGACTCAGTTGTGTTTAACATGATGTACCGACCCTTCAAAAACCATACAAATCAGCATTGTTTCTAAGATTAACTGTGTACTGTTATGTTTTAACTCGACCAGTAATTTTTTTTACCAAAGACGCTCAACTAGCTGTGCTTTCGTGCAAGATCGAACTAAAGTACTTGTATACTCATTGACGTTTGAAGGCTTTGCAACACACAGTGTTTGATATACAACATAACAACATCAAAATATTACTGTCACCTCGCGAAGGTGAAACAATACGCTTAGAGCAAAATATAATTGCTTTTGGTTTTTAATATACTCTTATTGGTACGATGGGAAACAAAGAGAACAATCAACTGAACCAATGTAAAAGATTCAATGTTAAAATTTAATAATAGTATATAGGTTGTCACCTTCCCCAGTCTCACAAATATTTTTAGAATTTGTAATATTTTTACAACGTTTGATATTTTTACAATGTGTAATAATTATGGTATAGTTATGAAAGAGCGAACGTTTTCAATTATTTTGATCATTATCTGGCTCTGGTAGTGTTTTGAAATTCATCGATGTCCTAAAAAGATGCAGTAATATAACTGTCTTTTTGTAATTACAGCTGATAACCTAACAGCAGTACCCAGAAGAAATAATTTTGCCAACTCTCAAATTATGAGTATTATTTTATTTTTCAATGTCATCATTGTTACAATATTTTAAAACCCTTTCAGTTCGAGTTATGTAAAACAACACTTATAAAACAGGACATTTTGGTAATGAGACAATCAGAGTTTATTCAAACAAAGTAAAATTCTACCAAACTTGTTCCATGAAAAGTAAGAGCTCTTGTTTGGAGAACTTACGAGCACATCAGGGACTGAAAGGTTTAACCAAAATCCCGCATTTTAACGTAAATTGGATTTTTTCTTTTTGAATCGCATGGTTCATTGTGTACGTACAAACTTCCAGGGATAAAAATGCAATCGTTCTTTTTCATAAGAAGCGGTTCTTTGAGGGTAACTTGCAGGAATTTTTAACTTCGTAGGATTCTTTTGCGATTGTTGTCATATTTTCTTGTAAAATATCTTCTATACCCGCAACGAACTTTACGTCTTGATGTCGGAAGCCTCGAGATTCTTTTATCAGCTATAAACGTGTCAACATATATAATTCGCAGCTTACCATGCACTAGACGATTTTGTTGTGTTGCGAGAAAGCGCAGATTTCATTTACTGGGCCAAGACGGCAATTGTCACGACTTTATTTTTCTTTCTTTAATGCCAGTCCCGAACTGCGCGCTTTCCCTTTTGTCACGTGCTTGCCACAATGCTTTCTATTGGCTGATGTGTAAAGCAACTCTGACCAATCGTTGGCCCGCTCAACTGCCGACAATGTGTAATCAGACGTATTTGGATCTAGTTTGTAAGATGCTCCTTTACGGCAAAAAATATGTGTCCGGCACTTGACGTTCGAACTTGCCATACAAAGCAGATTTGTGGTCTTAGACAGAGAAAAGCAAACGAGAAGCCTTCGACGACAATCGTGTAGTGTAAAGCGGGCCTTAGACAAAAATACAGGGACAAAGTTAAGGGCATTTATTAAAGAGGCTGTGAAATTTTGAAACGAGTCAAGCGTCACGATCTTGAGAAAACATTCAAGTTAAAAGGTAAAATGTGCATATGAAGAAATGAACGGAGCCAACGAGGTAAACATTTTGTTCTTTTTCATGAATAGCACTCTTGGATTAGTATATCAACAAACTTGGCTGCGCAACAAGAAATAGATTTAAAAGTACGCTTGTGTTTGACAAATTGCGACAAGATTATATTGGAGTAAAGCTCTGCTCTGCAATTAATATTTTGTGTGCAGAGTTTCTCAAAACAGGTTGCTTTTTAAGGGCCAGCAAGTATTTTAATGGTCATTTTGGGAGCACTTTTGTTTAATTGATAACTTGCCTAGAACACGTATTTTATGGAGAACTGAGAAAATATTTGGGCCAATCTACGGACATAATTTGTTTTGTAAGCAAGTGTTTGGGATCATGTTTAGTTTGACAACATCTATTCAAATCTAGAAATACTTCAAACTAAATGATTAGTACATTAGTTACGTTTGTTAAGCTTTTTTCAAATATTAGGTCTTACAGGAAAGGGGTAGTTTAAAGTGTACGATTTGTATTCGTATTTTATTTACATTTGGAAATAATATTTCAAAAAAAGTGGTAATTATCAAACTTAAATGATGTACCTGCTGGAAAGAAAATTATTCGGTAAAAAATGTTTATCATGAGCAAAAATATTGATAGTAATAGTAAAGACGTTTAGAAGAAGAAGAAAAAAAAAGCAAGGCTTATTTTTTTCTCTTTTCGATTTTTACCTTATCCAATTAAGAAGATGCAGTTTGCAAGAAACGGAAACGTTAAGAGCAGCGATAAAGATAACTGGATCTGGAAATGAATTTATGTTCGAAACAGCCTCTGGCTTTAGAACTATTCCACCTGTCAACAACTACGCAAAGTCATTATGCGAGCATGCATATAAAGCTCTTCTGTACTCAAACTGCAAAAAAACCCCACAAATTGTAAGTAGTTCTAACATTTACGAAAATGTGAAGCTAAGTTTAGGAAATACTGAGTTGAGGTCATTAAATATATGAAACGCAAAAAACTTGGATCAATCTCGGAAAAATAGATTAAAATTTGATACTTTAGATAGATAGAGGGATTTCATATCATCGTGTTAGATCGTCTAGCAGACCTTTTAAAGGGCCAAGTATTCGGGTACCGCTAACTGTGAAACCAATATAGTTAAGTAACCCCCTAGCAAAATATCATTAAATAGCCATGAAAATTTATAAATTGTACAATATACTAACCTTCACAGTCATCTTTAAAACTAAAATGAATTGAAATTTAAATTAGAAATATCATAGAGTTACTTAAACCCTTTCTGGATTAGTGATTTCTATCTTTACAACTGCCAAAAACATACTTGATGTAGACACTGTTTAGGCATAGACTGAGATCTTCAAACAGTTCAAATGGGAATAAATTTTAGGAAGGCTTACCTATTTGCGGGTCGAAATGATCTCTGGGAACTTTTGATACTTCTAGTGTCTTTGAATAGTTTTTAACTTTTTATATTTTTTATGATTTTGTTACAGACTGACAAAAGATTTTATTGGCTGCAGATGAACGACAGTTTCGATTTCATTCCAGTTGAATGTAACCTTACCGAGACTGCGGCTGTCAAAGCAATCAAAACGGTGTCCTGTGCAGCACTACTTCTAGTTGCCACTATAGGAAACTGTCTCCTTATTGGCGCTATCTTGAAAGACACAAGAATGAGAACAATTATTAATTGCTTCATTCTTAATATGGCAGTATCAGACATCATTCTGGTTGTTTATGCTTTGCCAATTGAAATTCAAAATGTCTACTTCCCCGAAGGTCTGTGGCTCGTGGATGGGATATTTGGATCAGTTACTTGTAAGTTTTATGAGTTTGTTAAAGATGCTTCTCATACAGTATCCGTGCTTAGTCTTGTAGTAGTTGCCATTGAGAGATTCTACGGCATTGTTTTACCTATGAAAAGGCAGCCAATCAGCACT
>JAOBAT010125854.1:0-12907 GCA_026413305.1 Hydrozoanthus tunicans
ATTTCTTGTAAAAATATTCTCCACAATGTTCATTGAACTTCAATTTTCGCACCGACGACAAACTTGACGACTTTCTCAATTTGCTGAAAGTTTTCATCCACTGCTTTACCTTTGTGGTTATTATTTTCAGTTGACGTCTCTTGTAGAACTTTTCTCGGGTCAATCTTCAATTTTGAGCGGATAATAAAATTCACCAAACACTGTTTTGACTTTCGAAGTCCGTAACTCAAAAAAGTTTGTACGGTAGCTTATTGACCTATGTTCAGCCAATCAGAACGCTGGAAGTTTAGTTATTGACCGAAAAACAGAGTTACCATTTAATAAAGTTTATTATATAACGCAATAATAATAGTTAAGCAACTCTTCTAGTGGAATAAGTTGAAACACTCCTTTTGACCATCGTCTGGTTAGCCCAGTTGGTAAGGAACCAGTTCATCGTGCGGGAGGCCCGGGTTTGCCGGATTCCTGGTGCCGGACCTTTACTTCACTCACGGTTATAAAATCATTGCAGAGAAGGTACTACTGAAATGGTGTTCCCCGATGAGGACGTGAAACTTCTGCCCCTATGAGGCATAATGGCGTCGTAGAACCTGCTATGCTGACTAAAAACATTACATAAAACAACAAAAAAATATTTCGATGACATGCAGCAGTAATGGCGGGAAAGGAGAGTTGAAAATTATCCGTTAGATACTGCAGTATCTGATTGGCTATAATTTTCAGATAAGCTGAGATAAATGTAAAAATCTTTTTAAGGTGTACTTGCAGACCTTTTGTTGATCAGCTCCAAAACTCTTTTTCAATAACTTTATGCACTAAAAATGAAAGCAAATTGTGTAGTTAAAAAAGAGATGAACAAGAGAAAGCTACGTAAATGTATACGAGAGACAAACACAACTGAAATCAAGCAAATGCCGCAAGAATTGGAAAAACACAAACGCTATAGCAAAATGGTTCAAAGAGGTGAGAGACGAGTGACTGTTGGCGAACGAAGCTGGTATAAATAACCTGATGGTTTTCAAGCGCTTTACAAACGGTGCAAATACACAACAAGAAGGGTTGTTATATGTGCGAGTGGTGTTTTAAAGCATAAAGCAGGAAGAGACGAATAGCAGTCAAACATTGATATCTTTTACAAAAGCACGGATCAACAGTCACCACAGATCCTAATCATAAATTGCGGCGATTTTTATTATTATTCTTTTGTTTAGCGCAACTAGTCTCGCTCTTGAGTTAAACATTCAAAAAAAACATGCTACGCGAAACGAGGCAAGTTGTGCTAAACAAAAGAATTTTTAATTCGCCACCTATTATGCATGGGGCTCTTGTTGCTACAACCAAATGTAAACTTTATATAACTTGACGCAGGACAAAATAGTTTACATAGTTACAAAAGTCTAGGGCAAGGTACAAAGCTTAATTGATTCAACCGTAGTTGGCGGTCTTGTTATTGGGGCTAAAAGTTCAAAACTCGGGCGCCATGTTTCTTGCACTCGTCCAATTTGCGCTCGAGTTTTAAACTTTTAGTTAGAACAAGGCCGCCTACTTCGCGGGCTAAATCAATTTATCTGCTGGTACAAAGAAAAGGACGAGCGCAGGCGAGTACTATCTTGTCGAGAACCTGCAGTTTCAGTTGAAATTAAATAACCACTGGGTATAGAGAAAATGACGCGTTGATGATGGCTTACGAACTACAACTGTGTTCCAATACAATAACAAGAGAGCTGAGAAATTAGTACAGGACCAAGGGGAACGTACTTGAGTCAAAAGAACATAGCAATGCATTGTGATTTATGAAAATCATTGTATATTAACAGCTACAACTGAGAACAAACACGAATAGTAACTTAAAAGGATAGTAGGAACTAGTACAAATACCATCATCAGTGGAGTCGTGTATGTCAGTTAGCTATTAGGCAGTTTCAAACGCTGTGCTACGCTAGTCCGACTCTGCTACGAGTTATTAAAGCACGGGGCCTGAGACAAACCTCAATTAGCTCGAGCTGAAGTCAGCTTGTTGTGCTACCCGGCTTTGGTGCGGGTAGCCTGTGAACAAGCTCTTCAACGAAACTAGTTCCTCCCCTCTCCCCAGTCCCCTTTCCAACTGGTTTCGCCGAAGAGCCTGTTCACAGGCTACGGGGCGGTATGGTTTCAAACGCCGTAATACGTGCTAAGCTAGGCTAGTTCGAGTCTGGAACGAGTTAAAGTCCCTACCAAGCTATTTTTTTACTTTTTGGATTAAAACTGGTGTCATCTGTGAACTCAAAATTCGAATAAACGAAGAAAACTTCCACGTCTAAGTATGCTTTTAACCAAAAAAGATTGGAATGTAAATTTTGACCGAGCAGGCCAGGGACTGGTAACCTGTGACGTAGCAGCAGTGATTTATGTGGTTTTTGTTTAAAAAATTTCATTTCTCTTAAAAAATGTCATAAAGTTTTTATTTCAAACAATTTTAAGGGAATAATTCATTGATTAAAGTTATAATAATGTGAATATTGTAGCCAGAATAAAATTTTTTGAGATAAAAAAGATTGTCTCTGCTTCATGCCTCGTGCTACGTCATATGCCTCCTGCTACGTCATCATTGCACGTTTCAAGTCTAAAAAATGTAACAGGAACGGCGAGAAAAGGTTTTGTTTTCGAAATTTACTAAGAAAAATAAGCTTTATAGGGACTTAAAGCACGGTCAGCTTGTCGTGCCATCCGATTATGACACGGTTTGGTTCGAAACCCCTTGCTAAAGGCGTGCTGGAATCGGACTTTCGAACGTCAGGTAAGCTAAGGACGACTGTAGCAGGGCGTTTGAAACGGGCCTAACACGGTCGTAAAGTGAGCAGGGCCTTAAGAACAAGACTGATGCATTCGCAAACCAGGTTTAATTGTTTGTCGGTAAATAAGGACTAGGAACTAACAAGACAGAACCACGTGTGTGTCGTGAAGCGGGCCAGTAAGAGCTACCTTGTCTAGAATAGTTTCGCCAGCAATAGAGGGACAGGAGGAGCAAAGCGAAGCAGTACTGAAGGTGGTGAGGCGGCGGACGAGTGGGTATGGTGGGGACGTTTGCTCTCCCTCGTTTTCATGCACTACAATTTCACGAGTACAACAATTCTCTTCACGCTGATGGGACGAGAAAAGTAGAACAACTCACGTATGTTTATATATAATTCATAATGATTTCTAACGTTTGAATCTTGCTAAGACTGTTTGCAATACGGCAACGCTGTCTTGTTTTCTTTTTCTGACGGAGACGGCAAAAAACAGACTTCTGACTGGTTCGTTTTTACTTTCTATGGCTTGATCTATTTTGTAT
Organism: Hydrozoanthus tunicans; assembly: GCA_026413305.1. NCBI lineage: Eukaryota > Metazoa > Cnidaria > Anthozoa > Zoantharia > Hydrozoanthidae > Hydrozoanthus > Hydrozoanthus tunicans. The sequence goes on from JAOBAT010125854.1 coordinate 3,314, forward strand.
GACTCGCTTCTTTTTTTATTTTTAAATTCAATTTTTGCTTTGCTCGTTGCTGTTATGTATGGATCGTTTAATTTCTTTTCTCCGCTTTACTCTTTTAAGCAAAAAGGTCAAAGAACTTTTCTCTTTAAGACAAACAATGATTGAAAACATTTCGACACCATGATTTCTGTTTTCCGCTAATCATGTTGCACTTCTGAACACAAAAGTAGACAAACGGCCAGCTCTGTTTTCAGCGTTGCCATCAATGTTGCTAAAGCCTGTTTCCATAACAACCTTAAGCGCCCACAGTTAGTGCTGAGGAGGTACCAGCGGCTGTGTCTGCAGTATGCATGCGCAGTCGCTGGTACCCCAGTCTGCAGCGTTACTACAATAGCTTCTTTCAATAGCTACTTTTAACGGGAACTGTTAATTGTGAACAAAAATTTATAATTAAACCTACTAAATTCAAAAGGTTAAATTTTTCCGGGAAGAAAATTAGTTTTCTGAACTCCCCACGGCAAAGTTTAACCTTTCGGTTAGTCGTTTATAGAACCGTGTGTCTTACATATTCCGCATGCAGCACTGAGTTTTTTAATGGGGAGCTATGGGCAAGCACGCTTTTTGGCGAATTTGGGTGATGTTTTGGACAAAATCTCCGTCCGCAATTTGAAACTTGGAAAATCCCATCATACAAGCACAGTCTGAATGAAATGGAATTTGGACTTTTGTAGGAGTTTTAAGTTTTATTATTTGGAGGGAGTTGAAAGCATTAAGGAGAAATTGGAGTTTTGGAGTTTTTAGAGAAGTTTAAAATTAAAAATGAGGTTAATATCGCCAAACCGTCCTCAAATTTAAGCTGCATTAGTGCCTGGTCAGGAGGGATGGTTTGCTGATTGTACTCAATATTCCTCCCATTCAACAATTTATTTCAACTCCCTCACCTTTTATCAAAATGTTACCCATAGCTCCTCCTTAAAAAACTATCTACCTCAAGTTGACGCAAGGGAAGGAGTAAACGGGAGATTTTCGGTATGTAAAAATTTTTCAATCGTCTTTTTTGAGCATGGACAATGTCATACCGATTACTCCACCAATTGAAATTCTAAAAACAAAATATTTCTCTATGTATTCATAGACCAATTATACAGTTCTCTCAACACAGGCTCTGTTTTAGAAGAAATACGTAACTTATTTTATGGTTTAGTCTTTCCATTTTACAAAACAAGCCAGAAGTCACATGATTATTTCACAGGAACAAAGAATTGCAAGAACTGTGCTAAATTTTAACTTAGAAGAAATAACGTTATGCTTATACAAAATCTTTGGGCAACATTTGTATTATATAATAAACCATTATTAGTATCACTTAACAGTTATTGATTAATGTTTGCGTTTATCATTATTTATACAAAATATTTAATAACAAGAACAACAAACCTATTATCGTAAGATGCTTAAACACACATCAAAACGAAAGACAACATCAAGAAAACTCTATTCCGTAAGCTGACAGAAAATCTTGCTAACACTACCTTTCTTTCAAGTACCAAAACCGTGTTACATAGGACAATGTTTCGTGTTACTGGCCAAATAATATTGTCAGAACTAACAATAGCTCCTGACTGATCACATTTTCTGAAACGTAAGCAAGCTTTAGCACGGGAACGAGGGCAAGGGTGAACCAGAAAGCTCTTTGCATGAGAGTGACGCCTAGGATGGGCTAATCTAGTAGCAAGGTGAAGATATTTATAATGGCTTTGATCTGATGCTAGCCTCATTACCAAGTCATACTATCAAGGATATTATTAAGTACTGGTCCGTATAAAAACTAGGGAACCTCCCACTGTTCTGCGGCTTTTTACTTTTCCCAAACCAGAATTTTTAAAACTTTATACCGAGATCACACCAGCCTGTGTACAACATTGTTTAAAGGTAAAAAGTAGAGAAACTCTATTTTAAAACAATGTTTCTTTTGAGCTATAATAAATTGGCTAATCTTAGAACTCCAAAATAAAAACGAAGAAAACCTTCTCGCTTTCAATGTTCCCCTAGTAGAATTTTTCTTAAACTTAAAAACAAAAATGTTTCAACAAGAATGACTTGAACGAGTGAACTGGAAAAAATACATTAGCTTACTTATGAAGATATGGTTCATTTTCAAAATTTAGCCAATCAACAATTTCGCAATCAGCACCTTTCTACATTCCGTTGACAGACCCGTTGCACGAAACACGTTCTATGATAACAACGGTAAAATAAAAGAAACAAAAATGAAACTAAAAGTAGAAACGTAAAATTAAAAAAAAACAATAAAATAAACAAAACAAAAGCTAAACCAAAACTCAAATATACTTTAAAGAAACCAAACAAAAGCAAAATAAAACTTGTAACCTCAAGCTACCTTTTTCAACAAATTCTCCCTTGCCTTTTCAGGATCAACGCTGTCTCTACTAAACTGTAGATGATGGCCTACCGCAAGGGACGGGAGGGACAGACATGAGGATGAAAGTGAGGCTGAACCCAGGGACGCACGGCTGGAATAGAACAAAGGAGTACTGGTACTGCTCGTTGGGGCAGACAGGCTGACACCAGGATCTTCAGCCACAGCGATAGTTGAGGCCGATGCAAGGTGCTGTCGTAAGGCGATCAGATGACGAGTCTTAGCAACCTAAGAAGGGAAACAATAAGACATTCAGAAGCTGATTAGAATACTACAGCCAGAGTTTATCGTTTAACCTACGTTCTTGTTTCCAACCTCATACAGAGACTAGTTGGAGTTGACAAGCTTTTTTTCTGTGAAAACTCTTAACAGTATTGTATAAGAACCGTATAATTTTTCTTAAAGTTAACCAACCTCAAACAATCCCAAGGTGTTTTACTGTAGAGTTAAGTAATGGCCCCCGTTACTCTTGGATTTTGCGGGCAAAAGGGATCGCTACTTTCGGGTAGCCATTATTGTCAGATAGGTTAAAAACGTTTGTAATTCGAAGTGGTCTTAGACAAAGAGGATACGTATTACAAAATATAAAAGTAATCCAATTCATGCATATTCCTACAACGTAACTCAACCCGATAAACAAACAGTTAACAAAACAGACCACCTTGATCGGTACGCTATACATACCGTACATTATACTTTGACTTTTTGCTGAAAAACTAATTTTTCAAAAAGCCGCTACTTTCGGTGACCGTTACTTTAGGAAGGGGGAGGGGTCGCTACTTTCGGAATTCTACGGTAGTAAATCTTATAGACTTGATCTTTGTTTTTGTCGACGTCTTCGTCACCAAACCAGTAAGTAGAGCTAAATCATTTCTCGAGCCTAAGTGGCCCATTAGGCCGGTTCTTATCCCCGATTTCCGTAGTGTTAAAGGGATGAAAGTCTTTGACTCCCCCTGGACAGGACACTAATCCATCACAGCCCCCAGTAGAAGCAACAACTCATCTATACAGTTGAGTCGACTGGAACAAAGTCGGGTAAAGTGTCTTGTTCAAGGACACAACACAGTGGTCTGACTGGGGCTCGAACTCGCGATTACAAGTCAAACACGCGACCAACTCGGCCACTGCGTCACCGACGCAGCAATTATGGTCTTTAGTAAAACCGTTCGGTGGCTGGTATGTTGGGGGATAATGTCCTAGGCTGCTGAATAAGCCTTCACCCTCTCCCCCCTGAGTAATGTATCAGTGGCGCAGGAAATGGAAAAGTGCAAACTCACCAAGTAAATTACAAAGCCCTAGTACAGTTATAACTTGAAATGTGCTACCTGAGTTAGGATCCAATTTCTTCCGCACTGCTCGGAGAAATATAAAAACAAAGCACCATAACAACAATAAAAAACAAAATGGATAACTTACTTCTTGCATTTTCTCCAGTCTGTCTAACTCTATCTGGTGTTCATCTATCAAGGAAGCCCCACGTGGTCGCCATCCTTTAAGGTTTTCTTCCCCCCTGACGTACACGGTGGACGTATCAACAGCCATTCTTCGTCTTCGTCTGCTGACTAGATTGGTTAAGCAATCAAACAAAAAGTCAATGAGGTGAACGGCTACGAAATGAGTTAGCGCTTTATTGAAGAAACCTGATATTGAAATTCCTGATCAAAACAACATTATCTTGATGAAATGTAACTGAAGCGAGTTGATAAGGAAGGAGGAACTATTTAGCAAAGGCTCACAGAAAAGATCAGGTTTTGAAACTGATGATGATGATGATGATATTATAATTTAGATTAAGTTTACAGATCTTTTTCACCAACTAGACTGTCTAAGCTGTCTAATCTAATCTAACTCTAAACACAAAGACAGCATCGGGACAGGGACAGTACGACTACATTGAAAACAAGCTAGCACCAAAGACTGTGAAACAGAAACAGGAAGAATGGAAATGAGCGCAAACTGGGATTGGAAAAGAAAAGGAAAACATGATAGGTGAATTTTGGAAAAGAAAAAATAACCCTTCCAGTCTCAGCTGTATTTATAAAGTTAAACTCTCCCAACTAAAGTCCGTATTTTACATTGATAGAGTTTGGGAGAATTTGGTTTTTCATCTTCAGTAATTCGACTTGTTTGGTCAACTTTCATTTTCTCATTACCAAACAACTTCTTATTCATATGTTATGTAAGGAGAATAAGTATCTTAACTTGTAAGACTAAGTACCTTGTCCGTATTCATCTGCTGGATGGAGACTAAGTTCAAACACGCAGCTGCATTTGTCAGTGTCTTGAGGTTTGGAACTTCCGCTGAAAAGACTCCAAACGGACCTGCAACATACAACAACACAATTTCAAACAAGAAAAGAAAAAAAAATTAAATTATTGTTATCCAGGCTTATACCAAAGGTGACTGACGAGAAAATCTTTAAAAGAATTCCCTAAAGGAGAATGGAATGGGATACCTCTGAAAGGCGACCCAAAAAGACAAAAAAACCTGGATGAAAATAAACTCCAAAAAAGGGGATGCCATAGGAAACCTTGAAATAATTAGAAACAGAGACCACAATGGGAATGAACTAGAAAGGAGATTGGGTTAAGAACGAGAATCATGACAAGCAAAGAAAGTGTGTGACAGAAGGGTCTGAAATAGGGTCCCCAAGGGGGTGGAAATAGAGACCCTAGAGGACGGAGGGCAGGTTAGAGGTTAAAAGAAACTCTTTAGAATGAAAGCCAAATGGGAGTTTTAAAAAGAACTCATATTGTAGGCCCCAAGCGAATGAAAATGACCAGCATCAAATTGTTTCTACTCAACACTTTAACACGTTTTAAAACCATACGAAAATTGAATTTGACACAAAGCTGATGTACTCACTGTTTGAATAAAAGTTGTGTACAGCACTAACCTGGATGGCTCTGTTTTATAATCACGGTTGTAAACGATAAAACATAAATCTTTGCTCAGACAAGCACGCTTGCAACAGTTTTCTACCTGCAAAAAATTCCTGAGTTATTTATTATGTTCAGTTACACCGCAGTTGTTTTCATATAGCAACGGCATGTAAAACAAGTTACCTCAATGTAGGAAGACATGGTAGCAAAGACGTATTGGCTGTACGGCGTGACCCTGCAGAAAATGAAATACAAAATAACTTTAAAGCACTGAAAACTTCCAAATTAAAGGGATTCTCGGCAGTACGAGATTTTTAAGTCGCTTTCAAGTTGACCGGGTCCGACCAGCTAGTTCTTGTATAGAATGCACAAGTTATCAGAACTGGTTCTGGTCGAAAGATCCTGATTGTGGATCAGCGCCATTCAGTTCCCCTGCTCCGGTCGGCTAAAGCGCGGGAATTTTGAGAGTTATGGCGGGAAAATGCATTCGCGCGCCTTATCAGTTTTTGCTGCGTGCTATGAGGATTTGGAAAACGTCTCAACCACATCAGCAGCTTAAACTTGATAAAATTGCGTATCACACAACGTCCAAATTAACGTTTCCACGGTTTGAACTTCCCGCGCGCCGCCATTTTGAAATGTGGTATGTTATGGTTGCAGTTGGTCTGGCACAACAACCGTAACCGTAACACACAATCGTAACCAGCAGGTGGCTTGCACAGTTCCGCTTGCAAATGAAAGTTTAAGGAAACAAATACTTAGGGAAGAAGTAAAAACAACGGTATTTTTAAGGAACCCAATTTTGTCGGGGTAGGTGGTGGGTGGCGGCACATACCCCCTACCCGACCCCTCCCAACTTTTTCAGAGCTCAATTTCTCAAAACCTGATTTAGGGGTAATGGTTATTATTGTATTATGGACTTCTCTCTTCACAAAGAAGGCGTTGGTGCAAGCACTTTATCAATATCTATTTTATTGAACATGATATTTGCTCCTGAAACTCAGCTTTTTTGAAAAAAGGTGGTGGGTGGCGGCACATAACAACCCACCCCCTAAATTGGGTTCCTAAGAAGTACCAGTGTTTAAGCCTATTCCCTTAACGAACAGATACGATTATTGGTTGTTATAATGAACTTTACTTCAGTTCATTTTAACGCAGGTTCGTGGAATCTTTATTGTATTGCCAGGGTTCATACACACCTTCTGAACTTCAGTAAACCTAGATTTCTGATAATTTTTTTTCTGGCCTTTTCACTGATAAAACAGGTAAACACCTCGGGAAAACCTGTGGGCAAATATACCACGGGGGAACACGTGCGCAACATCATGTACAGGATCATATACCTGTTTTATCTACTGGAATTGGGGAGTTACATGAGAATATCCTGGGGGATGGGAACTCCCCACAAACAATCGATTCATACATGCATTGTGTCTTACCAATACCTGTTCAGCAAGATTGAATTGTGCAGTGAAGAGTCCCAGGCTGCCTCAAATTTAAACACGGACGTGTGTTCGTCAGGATGGGACTGGAGCTGAGGCGACAAAATACTTAGAGATAGGCCATCTGCGGGGCGGCCCTCTGGCTGTTGCAGGGTCGTGCGTACATTTCCTGTGATCAAACAATAGACTTGATATTTTAAAAAACTTGATGTGACTGTGACTATGTATTTATTTAGACACATTGCAGTAAAAATTCTGGATTGCGTTTCTTTCATGTGAATCGACGCTTCCTTACAAGGTGATGGTTTCCTAACATGATTTTATAATACGATATAAAACGATTAATGACAACAGAATATGTTCTTAAAGGTCCTTCACAACATCATTTTCAATCTAAAGAATAAAGCAGTAAAAATAAACATTCCAGACTGGAAAGTTTAATCAAGACGGCAAAAAACAAGTTTAAGTGCCTTTTTTGTTTAAGACCTAAAATAGCTCACTGTGATTTTCTCGGCGGCGTCCATCCCATAACTTCTGATAAAAGTTTGTAGACAAAATACAACATCCAGGTTTTTTATTGCAAAACCTCAAGATAACTTATAAACGTACGTAGGGTTATTTTTTTATCTGGCTTAGGTATATCTGGTCAAACTACCGTACCACCCTTCCTCAGTTTCGTGTTTAGAGGAAAAGTCGGTGGTTTTCGTTTCCTTGAAACTGGAGTCGGTTCAATATTTTTACTCGCACTCATACTTATCTGCTAGAACTATAAATAGTCCACAATGAGTAAACATCTGGTTGAACTATGAAAGTCAGTTTCTTGTCTTACCGATCACAAGATCAAGCACCCGCTTAAACCTAAAATCTGGAGCGTTTTCGTGAATGACTGTCACCACAATGCGCCTCTGGATTCCCTGTAGAAAGAAATAGCTTGTTGGTAAATTATTTCCTCGTACAAACTTTGAAACAACACTTTAAAGGTTGGGTAAAAATGTAAACCTTAATAGCAAGGTTACTGGTACTAGTAGGGGTAGAATTGGAGGGGAGGAGAGGAAGGATAGGAGTGGAGGATAGGCAGGGAAGAAGAGGATTAGGAGTGGAGGAGAGAAGAGGAGAAGGTAGCGAATGATTGTGAGCAGTGGAGCGTAACTTATGCTGCATACCTAATCTCTCTGGTTATACATAAGGTAATTTTGGAATTATGCTCAAATGATCACAAAAAAAACGTCAATTCGAGGCCAGGTGCTCAGAGCTACAGTAAATGTATCAGAAATGTAAACTTGATCTCCACTTGAAGGCTTTGATTGTGAGCAGTGAAGCGTAACTCATGCTGAGTACGTAAATCTCTCTGATTGGACAATTTAAACAGTACTTTGAGGACGTTGACAAAAAGGTTTTCCTAATAAGGAAGCCGTTATGAGACTGACGAGATGCACGAATACCTGATGGAGAAGAAAGACCAATGGGCAAGGTCCATCTTTGTTCCTTCTCACGGTGCAGGGGAAATACCTAGGTGTAGAGAAAAAATCGTCAGTCCTCTAGCTTTTACGGTCAAGGTGCAGAGCGAACAAAGCAACTCAACAACAAGACATTCAAGTGAGTCTTTCCGTCGGTTTTATTTTTGTTTTGAGGCACCAGCAAACATCAAAAAGTCTTAACACACTAAAACTACCAAGTAAACTAAATATTGCGAAGGGACAAATCATGGAAGAAATCAAGGAAGAAAAACTAAATACAGCACATGCGTTTACACGAAAAAAACACTGATGATGGATGGAAACAACTAATTAATTAAGTATTTAAAACAAATATTGTGTAAAATCGCCCAACTAGGAACCAAGCTTTTCATGTATTAAGTTTGACATAATAAGTTGGTGAGGGTTTCGCTTTCATCTCCCTCCGCAATTTCCCGTTACCAAGGAAAAGAAAAAAGTTTATGCTAATGCAGCATCAAGTATTGCAGCACTTACTCTCCACTTGGTGACAGCTCATAAACTTCAATCCAAACCAGCAAATCATATTTCAAGGTTGAAGAATGATCTCTGCTGGTAAAATAAAAATAGAAAGAAAAGTTAACTAAACCACTGCACACACAAGTGGAACACTCTACTAAAATAAGTTCTTTAGTTCAGTTAATAAGAAACCAAGATCACTTCACCAGGAAATTACAAGAGATAAAGTTGGAAAGGGTTGCTTCATATCAATCATTAGAGGGTAAACCAAAACACTGTGTTAAATGCAGCTTACCTGGTTTGATATGCAAGTGGTGGAACAATTGGAGTATTCTCTGAAATATTAACAGAGGTAACAACTGATGAATTCACGAGAAATCCTTTACAAAAGTCAAACAGATAGAAAAATAGATGGATGAAAAGATGGATGTCAGCAGTGTTGCATATACGTGCCAACAATATGGAGAAAGCCAGTGAAATAGCACAAAATCCTAGCGGGTCAGAAGGAACTAAAGCTTTTACTTGACCCTAAAATTAGTTTGAGTCTGAATTTTAGAAGCCAGGAACAGCTATTTCGGCCTTGTTGGGTCTCATCAGCACGGCATAGCTAGCAAACAGGCTCCAATTCCCCCAAAAAAGATACAAACTTAATTGCAGGGATTGCGCTAAGGTCTGGCTGGTGATAAAATCAGCTGCGTGGCGCATTCGTGCTAATGATTTGGAGATACGTGTAACATTTACAATTTTGTTTATATATCTTTCTGTGGGATTTCGAGTCTCTTTAAGACCTTACATTTATGAATCAATGGATGGATGGATGGATGGATGGATGGGTGGATGGATGGATGGATGGATGGATGGATGGACGGATTGATGGATGGATGGATGGATGGATGGA
>JAOBAT010125865.1:0-12906 GCA_026413305.1 Hydrozoanthus tunicans
GGGAGGGGGGTTAACGGTATGTCTTTCAAAAATTAAAATATTGTCAGGGTGGATTTTTATCTAAACGTTTTTGAAATTGTTATTTCAACAAACTGTATTTCAGTCGAGGAAGTTTTCGTTTTCTTTCAATGAATAAATGAGAAGTTGACACTCCTTGTCTGTTAAGCTTTATCAGTTTAACTCGTTAAAAACTGCTTTATTCTACATTAGCGGTTTAATTTGCAATATGTAGTAATGTTTTAACATAAATTATTTAACATTCCCAATATTACAATTAAGTCTTGTACATTTTCTAAATATATTTAGATACTGCGGTATTAGTTGCGTTTTAGTAGATATCCCAATTGTCAAAATTGTAGCAGTCGTTTAATTCTTTCGAAAAAACAAACAAAATAATTAACATAATGAAAAGGTTTGGTTCTGGTTCGTACTAATTCAAAACTCTTGTTTTAATGTCTAGTCTTATGTATAATTCCAGGGCAGTCAATAAAGTAACAAAACAATGATATTAACATAAATATATTGACATAATATTATGTTCTACAATATTACAAAATTGTGGGGTCAAAATAATTTTCTTAAATAAGTTTCTTAATTTTCTTAATAAGTTTCTTGAAGTCTAGATCTGATCAAAAACTTGAAACGAAGAAAAAAGCCATTTGCCATAAAACGGCATTTAAAGAATTGCAGAATTCCTTTCGGAATCCTATACATGTCAAGTTATACAATAGATTAAAGACTAAAACGTTATCATGAAATCTTGAATGTAAGTTGAAAACAATTTTTGTGTATGACCATTAATTCTAAGCCACGAGGCAGAACAGTTTTCGCTCGAAGCTAAAGATGTATAAGCACTTTAAGTTGTTTAGAGTTTTTCGTGTCTGCAGAGGGAAATATGTTCAGTCGTTATTAGCAGGGCCAAAAAATTCATTTCGCGTTCATTAATATTAATGTTTTGTAATGGATAGGAGAGAAAATATGTTTGTTTAGTTTTGTGTTTTGTTAACGTTTTGCGACTACTGAATAACTATTACCATTGACATCTGATTGAGCGAAGTTGCAATGTCATTTTAAATTGCACCAGTCTCATACTAGTTTTGTGTTTTGTTAACGTTTCAAACTTGAAGGCTGGGAAAAGACAAGCGAATACTGAATAATTATTACAACTGACACCTGCTCGAGCGAAGTTACAATGTCATTTTAAATTGCACCTGTCTTATATAAGTTTTGTGTTTTGTTAACGTTTCAAACTTGAAGGCTAGGAAAAGACAAGCGACTACTGAATAATTATTACCATTGACACCTGCTCGAGCGAAGTACTATCTGTAATGTCATTTTAAATGCAATTTTTCTTTTATAAAAAGAATTATAAGAGATTGACATCAAATTTATGTTAAGAAGAAAACAAAACTTAAACGAAAAATAGATAAATTTTTAATTGTGGTTTTTATAAGACTTAAATTATAATGGAACATCTTTTTAACCAACGACACTCGGCGTACTCAATAATTCTACAGCTCGCTCTTGTTGTATAATACCCGGGTAAAGTAAAAATGTTTAAGAACCTCGGCACTGCGGTCTGAGAGACGTCTTTGTCCATGGTAAAAAATTATATTTTGTTAATAACCAAAATTTCATTCATCTCCGACTAAACGATTGTGCTTTACATACTAAAACAGAGCTGAATATAAGTTCGTTTTTAAACTGAATATTTTGACCTAAAAAACTCAAAGTATTTGAGACAAACAAAATACTGATGGTTGCTGCGAAGGATAGCTTAAACACGTTTATATTTAGTTGATAAATTGAGCAATGAAGAGTTTTTTCCCGGCAGAGTTCAAATGTGTACGGCAACTGAAACTATGAACTGCCACTCAGTAACACTCCATCAGTTTTCGTACTTGAAACTGAGGGAAAAAGGTCTTGTTTTCTATACAAGTGAATCTTTAGAAAAAACAAGTAATTTAGTTAAGGAAATTATCCGAGAAACAACTAAAAGCGCATTTTACTCTTGCTATGAAACGGCGCTTTTCAAAGGCCTTTTTGGCCTTAAACGTCCTTAAACTTTATTCTCTATGCTATTGCAGAGTTGTGGGAGCAACCAGAAGTCGACGAAGACGTATGAAAACTAGATAGAAGATTGGGTTTTTTTGTTTATATTTGAAGGTGAAGCAATTTATGATCAAAGTGGTTATATATCAGTTCTTATGATAAACCGTTTAACAGATCTAGAGAAGTAATATGTAATTACAAACCTGTGTTGTCCACGACATCATAATTATATGTCGTCGTCGATAACAAAAGATGGAGCTATTGCATGTATACCTTGGAGCTTGATAATTAATCATTTAATCAGTCATCATACCAACAAATTCGTTAACTTGGAACGAAAAGATTATATTAATACCTCGAGGTATTGATAGCCACCTCATATTAGTTATATTGCATCTAAAATTAGCAGAAACATTGGGATTTTATCATTTTATCAAAGTTAAGAAATTTCACTCCTTGTTCAACTTTGTTGCACATATATAAAATGAGCCGTTAGTTACGTATGACCTCGTTGTATAGGGCTGTACACTCGCATTTAGATAAAATCCTGTTATTGGAAAAAAGAGCTGTACGTCTCATGAGTTTCACCGCTTTTCGTTCACATGCTGTACTTTTATTCATTCAATCGTGAGTTCTGCCAATTAGCATGCTTTACTTTAAGTCCCTCGCTTCTATTATGTATTATGTCCATAATAAAATTGCTCCGTCTAATATCCTCTAATCTCTTCACACCTGTTCAGAAAATTCACCAATATAACACCCGTTTATCGTTGTCTAGTAAATACTTTACTTAAAAGTACTCCAGACTCAAACAACAACAAAACCTCATTTTCAAGAATTGGAGCTCAGGTTTGGAATAGATTAAAAAACAGCATCAGGGAATTACCAAAATATAGATACAAAAGAGAAGTTAAAGAAATGTATTTTCAGATGCTTGAAACAAAGGACCATTATCCTGACATATATACCATACTCAATGCTCAGTAATAACTTCTAATATTTAACTGCAAAATCTAAAAAATACAAAGTGAAACAAACTCGATCTTCCATTCTTTCTTTTCATTTATTATCCTGTTCATAGCATTTAAATGTTTTCGTGACTCGATATTAGCTAGCACATTAGAAACTTGTATTTTCTCATAAACATTGTCCCCGCACAGTCAGCCAAGACTAGCTAAGCTATTTGCCGACTTGGCGGTAAAAATGTTATGTATTAATTCAAAGATGTTAGTTTATTGTTGTTGTTGTTGTTTAGCAAGTTCCTGCGGTCTAAAGCGAGTGTCCGCGCGAACTCAGTTTTGACATTCATTATGTAGACAAGTGTTCCGTTTCACATTAGTTTTGATCACGCAGGGTGTTTATTTGCGCAATGGCCGTGAATTGACTTTACAATGGCGTTAGCTTCTTAAGTTTTTACCTCTCTTCAACGTTACCTTGCTACTGGTACTCTCAAAATGATCTCACGTCGAAGCCGCGGCAGTGTTAATTCTAATTTCCTAATTGGTTAGAAATGGGTACAGCAGTTGAATCTTCAGTTACACAACTACAAATTCAACTTAGCAGCCGTTAGTTTTTTTTTTATGCCTGAGGAAATGAAGGAGTCTTACAATGAGATGGGCGGGGGAGGAGGTGGATGGACCCTTGAAACGGTTACAAGAAGCGGGCTATCCAAGTGCGGGATGCGGGATATGAATGGGTGAGAGGCAGGATATTTAATAGCATTCGGGAACGGGAGAAATTTGAGAAAGAATAGGTGCGGGAGATACAAGGCCTTGAGGCTACGGGATGCAGGATAAAAGGGTACGGGCGGCGACAGGTTCCGCGCCCAGAATAGCATTGCCACAGACTAGAACAGTATAAAATGATTTAAGAAAACTTAAAAATGTCCACCCACAGCAGAGACTTAAATGTGTTACGGCGCAAAAATAGATGATTTTAGTTTTGAATAATTCTGAATGTTTGCATGTCACAGCTTTCGTATTGACCTTAGCTACTCGAAAATGATAAATAGCTCTATTATAAGTTTAATCCGGTTACTCTCAAGAGAAAGACCTTTCAGCCCTATTACCTTTTAGGCTTGTCTTTAAGAATTTAGTCTCGCTGCAAAGAAATAAAAGAAACTAGTTAGATTTGTAAAAATGTAAACAAATGTTAGAAGTTTTAGTTCAATAACAACAGCGAATTTTCTGCTTGATAATCACAATTGCATCTTTCTGTTTTTTTGCCTGTTACAACAACAACAACAACTTTATTTGTACCCTCCAGATAATAATATTTACAAGAAGATAAAAAAAAAGTGAAATTGATATACTTTAAAGGGCACTGGCCCCCTTGAATAACCGAGCCAGGGGGCCAAAAGTTTACAAAGCTTAATACAACACAGCTTACTTATTCTAGAACTTATATCAAACTACAGAACGCTTGTGAGAACCAAATTAGTTAGCTGAACGTAAAAAGTTAAGTAATTATTCAAGTGACGCAATAACCTTTTAGTTTAGGATTGTAGTTTTTAAGGTTATTAATTGTCGAGTAGTTGTATCTCGTAAATTCGTCTAACAAGCTAAAGATTAGAATACGATATAAAAACGAACTACTTAGAACTTCTTAAAACTATCTGAAAAAAATGTAAAGAAAGAGTAGCATTTAGATAGGGACATTGTAGAGAGAGAATATTTCCGACTATTTTCATTTAAGAGTTTTATTGTCAGCAGAGTTCAAATATGAACGGCATCTTTTTATAGTACGAACGGTTAGTCACTAACACTGATCAGTTTCCGTTCTAGAATATATAATAAATGGGGAAAATTCCTTGTAGAAAAATAGTGGTTAATGAATCTTTAGGAAAAAACAAGTAATTTAATGATGGAACCTGAGACACGAAAACTTAAATGAGAAAACAACTAATAATGGATTTCATTCTTGCTATGAAATGGCACCTAATAAGGCTTTTTGTTTTGGCTTTTGAACTTCCTTTAAACTTTTCTCTTTGCTTTAAACCCAAATTATTTAGTTAAAACGAAACAGTGGAACCGCAGAGTTCTTAGAGCAACCAGAAGTAGACGAAGAAGTACGAAAATTATACGGAAGATTGTTTTTTTTATGGAATTTCAAAATGGAGCAATAAATAGTATGATCAATGTCGTCATGATTAATTCTTATCACAAACCGTTCAACAGACCTAGAAAAGAAATATTTAATTATTATCCTGTGTTATCCATGAAATTATATATCTTTTTGTTGATAACCAAAGAAGGAGTCGTACCTTGAAGCTTATATAGCAAGTTTCTGCGGACTACAGCGAGTATCCGTGACCTATTCGACGTTCACATTAGTTTTGATAACGCAGGATGTTTTATCTGTGCATTAAGCGTGTATTGACTTTTCAATGACACTTTTAGCTTCTTAAGTTTTTACCCCTCCTAACGTGATCGTGCTATAAGTACTCTCAAAATGATCTCACGTCATACCCGCGCTAGTTTTAATTCTGATTTCCTAATTAGTTAGAAATGGGTACGGCAGGTGAATGTTCGGGCCCACAGCTACATAGTCCCCTTTAGTTAGCAGCCGTGTGATTTCATTATGTCGGAGCAAAAGAAAGAAGACTCACAAGGGAGGGGAAGGGGGGATTCCGGAAAAATGAACGGGAAGTGGGATACTCAAGAGCGGCCGGATGCAGCGATACCAAAGGTAAGGAGACCGGGTAATTTTAGAAACGTTGGGATCCGGGGGAAATATTCGAAAGGGCGGGAGGTGTTAACAGAGTTGAACTCACTTCATTCAATAACTCGACTCAATGCTCATATGACACACTGAAAGCATACATATCCGAAATGAACATTTCCGCTGAAAAGTAGCCCTTCAGGAAAAACACGCTATTGATTTACCAGCAATGGAGCCAGTGTACAAATTCCAAAAGAATGTTTAAAACAATGAACAGAGGAAGATACTGCCATGCATGATGCTTGGGGTCCAGGAAGAGGAGCTTCGTAACCTTTTTACAGAGAAAGGGCGAAATAATGCCTTTACGACGGCAGATATTCGGGCCAAGGTTTTCTAAAAAACTGGGCACTTCAGTAAAATGAACAAACAGTGATTAGACATATGGTATTAGATTAGCTTCAGACTCCAAAGAACTTGATTTAAACTTGAAATAACACCAAGTTAGGCATAAGGTTTTAGAAAGAGCTTATTGTTTGCACAAATTCTTCCTTATAAATTGTGTCTAGATCTATGTGTATTTCCTAGCTCGAAGGTCTATTTGTGTTTCTAGATCCAGAGAGGTTTTTTTGTAATAATTCTTTCTAAGTGCCCTTGACGAAAACAAATCAGTTACACAATTAGCCAACTGTCTCATATTAACTAGAAATAAAGGTTTGCTTCTCGCGCTATGGAGTTTAGAACAAGAGGTGCTGATACAAGGACGAGTGAATGTATTAATCTCTTGATTTTCACAGCATTAACTGTCATGCTAAATATGTAGCAAACAGTTTTAAAACTTAATTCAAAAGCCACTACAGGTAAAGGTCTTTCCATATAGGACTAAAACTTAAACTAACACTAAGACTGAAATCATTGTTACAGATAAGTGATGCGTTTGCATTGAATATCTCTTGTTACTGTTGTTCCAGAGCTCTTAAGGAGAGAAGAATAACCGCCCTTGGAGATGGATTCTCCACAGGACAGTTGATGTTATATTCCACTTCAGAACACATCTGGTTAGAGTTCTTAGCACATGGTTTGCATCTCTTGAGAAAACGGAACAACTCCAGAAAACCCTTTCTATAGCTTTCAAGGAACACGCAGTAAATGAATGGGTTGATAGCTGGGTATAGATGGACGAAGAAAAATGCGCTAAATTCCAGGTGCCTTGATTCACAGGATGGCGGAGGAGGCCAGACAAATGTACTGAGGAACCAATAAATATTCAACGGCAGCCACGACACGAGAAAGACAACAACCACAGTCAGCAGCATGTATGTCACTCGTCTGTTTTCCATGGCTCTTTTCTTAGCTGCTTCCGAGGAGAAATGGAAGTTAGCTTTCTGTCTGTGGAGAGTGATGACGATGGCCGAGTAGAGACTGGTGAGCACTAAAAACGGTATGACTGTGTAGGCGACAAGTATGATGGTAAAAGCAATCTTAAACGCTTCTTTGTCGTCAAACGCCAGCTCCCATCTGGAGATACAGTAGGGTGTTTTTCCTTTATGGATGAGTTTGTTCGTATAAAAAAATGTAGAGGGGTAAATCGCTGCAATTAGCCAAGTCAAAGTAACAACAGTGAAACAAGCCCTCTTACTACGAATGGGTTGTTTCTTCATTGGCAAAACAACACTGAAAAATCGCTCAATTGCAATAATTTCTAAAGTCAAGATTGAAACTAGAAGGAATAAATCATGAAAAAACTTGACCAGCTTGCACGATATAGTTCCAAACACTCCGTCCAGTGGCCAAAACCGTCGCGGCCAATGAATCCGTTTTATCTGTATGGTGTGTGCAAAAATAGGATATTGTACATCTGAAATAGCCATGCTTAAGATTAAATAATTGATGATTGTTCGCATGTTACGGTTTCTGTAGATAACAGCAACAACCAGAGAGTTTCCACCAAACGTGAGGATCATCAGCACAGAGTAAGCTATGGTCTTGATGCTTTTGACCAGGGTTGAGTCCAAGAATGAATCGCAGTCTTGTAAAGTTGGAGACGGAGTTGAGAAGGTAGTTGTTGTATTTGGCTAGAGAAATGAAAACTAGAGTTAATGCTATTGCCGGTGAACATGGGCATTAACACAAAACAATAACGTTAAAATCTCAAAAAAATGTACACAATAAATTCCCATATTAAAGCCGCGAGCTTTTTTTTTGGAGGGCTAAACGGGTCGGTTTAATATCTGTGTGGGCTTGTAAGTGGAGTAAAAACAATGTTTCGAAACGACGAGAGAAAACGTATCTGAGAAACGAATTAAAGCTCTCCATTAAATTTAGTGTTACATTCACACTTACACGTATTGAGCATCAAAAGAAACGGAGAATTTGTTTGAACAACATCTATAAACTACCAATTGACCTGTTTCCCGTGAAACAGTCTTCTCGGTAGCATTTACAAGGTTGTATTTTTTATATTTCAATGTGATATTGTTCTAAACTGCACAGCTCATAACTTTTGATAAACAAATTAAATGTTTAAGAAGAAACGCTAAAGGGACGCACATATGGAGGGCTTAAATCAGTCAATATACATAATTGTAGGGTCAAAATGATTTGTAAGTTTCTTGAAGTCTAGATCTGATCTTTCGTTTTCAAAATTCAAAAACGTGAAGTGAAGAAAAAAGCCATTTGCCATAGAACGGCACTTAAAGAACAGCAGAATTTCTTTTGCAATCCTATACAAGTCAAGTTATACATTAGATTAAAGACTAAAACGTTATCATGAAGGCTTGAATGTAAGTTGAAAACAATTTTTGTGCGTGACCATTTGTTCTGAGCCACGACGCAAAACAGTTTAAGCTCAAGCTATATATGTATAAAGCACTTTAAATTGCTTAGAGTTTTTCGTGTCTGCAGAGGGAAACTATGTTCAGCCGTTATACGCAGGGCAAAAAAATTCTTTTCGTGTTCATTGTTTTGTTATGGACAGGAGAGAAAATATGTTTGTTTAGTTTTGTGTTTTGTTAACGTTTTGCGACTACTGAATAATTATTACCATTGACATCTGCTCGAGCGAAGTTGCAGTGTCATTTTAAATTGCACCTCTCTTATATAAGTTTTGTGTTTTGTTAACGTTTCAAAATTGAAGGCTTGGAAATGACACGCGACTACTGAATAATTATTAGCATTGACACCTGCCCGATCGAGCGAAGTACTAGTTGCAATATCATTTTAAATTGGACTTTTCTTTTATAAAAAGAATTATAAGAGATTGACACCAAATGTATATTAAGAAGAAAACAAAACTTAAACGAAAATCAGGTAAATTTTTAATTGTGGTTTTTATAAGACTTGTAAAACATTATGAAACATCTTTATAACCAACGACACTCGGCCTACTCCATATACATTTTAGTTTTACAGGTCGCTCTTGTTGTATAATATCCGGGTAGATTGTGATATTAAAAATGTTTAACAACCTCGGCAGTGTGGTCTGAGAGACGTCTCTGTCCGTGGTAACAAATTACATATTGTTGATAACCGAAAAATTCATTCATCTCCGACTAAACAATTGTGCTTTACAGACTAAAACAGAGATGAATATAAGTTCATTTTGAAACTGAAATTATTTGAGACTTAGATAAAACACTGATGGTTGTTGCGAAGGATATCTGAAACACGTTTGTGTTTAGTCGTTCTTGAAACTGACGGGAAAAACGTTCTTGCAGGAAAATAGTGGTTAGGTGTTCTATGCAAGTGAATCTTTAGAAAAAAACACGTAATTTAGTGATGAAAAATATCCTGGAAACAATTAAAGGCGCATTTTCATTCTTGCTACGGAAATGGCGCTTTTGAAAGGCTTATTTTTTGGCCTTAACTTCCTTAAACTTTAGTCTCACTGCTATCGCAGAGTTCTTGGAGCGACCAGAAGTCGACGAAGACGTATGAAAACTAGATTTATTTTGTTTATATTTGAGAAGAAGTAATTTATAATCAAAGTTGTTAAATATTAGTTCTTTTGATAAACCGTTAAAGAGATCTAGAAAAGAAATATATGTAATTACCAACCTGTGTTGTCCACGACATAATTATATCTTGTCGTCGATAACCAAAGATGGAACTGTACCTTGGAGCTTGATTAGCAAGATTCTGCGGACTACACCGAGTGTCCGTGACTTTTTTGACGCTCAAAGTTGAAAAGTATTCTGTTTTTCAGTAGTTTCGATCATTCAGGTTTGCTTTATTGGTGCAATGGGCGTGTTTTGACTTTTCAATGACGTGAGTTTTAACCTCTTTTCAACGTGATCTTGCTATAGGTTCTTTCAAAATTAGAATGATCTCTCGTCATGGCGGTGCTAGCTTTAATTTGAATTTCCTAAATTGTTAGAAATAGCAACAGCAGGTGAATCTTCAGTCCCACAATTGACATAGTCTCCTGAGCAGCTGCTGTTTTTTTATGTGGAGGAAATGAAGAAGACTATGAAGAGGAGTCGGGAAAAAAGGGTGGAACATCAAAGAGTGGTGGGAGAAGAATTACTTTGGGATACGGAAGAAACGTCAGAAAGGGCGGAAGGTGAGGGATATAAGGCAAGGTACGAGAGGGAGGATATAAGGATATGGGAGGATGAGCCAGGAATTGGGGAATGGGAATCCCAGGAATTGTTTTTCCAATCTATCTAATTTTTTTAATAATTCACGGGGCTGAGTGAGGGGGGGGATAAGGGAAATCTCTGGAACCTTTTAACAATCTATTGGGGATTTGCATACGGCGTCAAGATCGACAGCCACGATTTACCATGAGCTGATCATGCTCTTTATTTCTTGGCGAAATGAATAAACTGATTTGATAGGTAGTAGTTCTTCATAAGAGGACCGTTTTTTTTGTCTTGAGAACAGTTAGAAAATCAAATGAGTCAGTATACCGTATGTACTGAAGATCTGAGCGAGGTAGGGCAGAACTTAAATTATAACATCGATGAATTACAATGCAGAATGGTTTGATTCCATTGCACCATTTGAACACAGAAAATGTTGAGCTGCAGGATGAGACTCAAGGTTCTAAAGACTTACAACCAGATTTGAATGAAAGCTATGACCTCTCAGATGATTTTAACATTCAATTATCACATTCCTTAATGAGCCTTTGATTTTAAATGAAATACCAGATAATAAATATCGTCAAATGGTACAGAAGTTCAACAAAGGACAGAAAATTATTTTTATATATTATGTTGTTTATCAGGTCATCAACACCTCAGAAACCCCTTTTTACTGCTTTTTAAGTAGTGGAGCTGGTGTTGGAAAATTACATTTAACAAAGGCATTGTACCAGGCAACACTTCAATATTACAACACACGAACTGGTGATGATTTTCATCAAATCAAAGTTGTACTACTAGCACCAACAGGGAAAGCTGCATATACAATTAAAGGGAACACTGTTCATAGCACATTAGCCATTCCTGCTAATCAATCATTAAAGAACTATATACAGCTTGATTCGAGTCGATTGATCACATTGATAACTAAATTTGGAGGTCTTAAGTTAATCTATCAATGGTACGAAACGTATGTTTTCTATACAGCTAAGTAAAGACTTAAAGACATAAAAGGATATAGTGACGATTTTGGAGGTGTCAGCATTATTGCTATTGGTGATTTGTTCCAGTTACAACTATTTATGGGGAATTACATCTTTAAAGATTTCAGAGGTTTAGATTATACAGTTCTTGCACCCAGTTTGTGGGAGAAACACTTTAAAATGGTTAAGCTTAATTAAATCATGCGACAAAGAGACAAGTTGTTCGCTGAACTGCTCAGTAGGTTACGTGAAGGTAAACACACAAGTACTGATATTTCAAAGTTCAAAGAGAGGGTTGTAAGTGAAAACGAAAACAACCCAATCGATGCACCTCAATGATTCAATCGAAATGACCAAGTAAATGAATTCAGTGTAAGAGCTTATAATGCAGCAAGTGGGCACAAGTACAGAATTAAAGCTCAGGATGGTGTTATTGGTGCAGATTCTTCAGAGTTAAAGGAGAAAACATTAAGACAAGTAAGTGTCCTTAATGATGTAAAGAAAACAAAACAGTTGGCATTGAACCTTTATGTTGCTAAAGGTGAAAGAACTGACCTTGTCATGAATGTACGAACTGAGGATGTCATGACAAATCGTGGTGGAAGTGTCATTAAACTATTCCAGTTAAACACAGAGACCGAACCATCAGGTACAATATGGGTGCTCTTTGACCACTTAGATATTGGTTGGAAGACAAGAAACGAAAATAAACATCTTTACATTCATGGACTACTCCACAGTTGGACCCAAGTTAAACCTGTAACTGTACAATTTGCAGTTGGTAAAAACAGAGCAGCAAAAGTTGTTAGAAAACACTTTCCATTACGCCCTGCAGTAGCAAAAACAATTCATAGGTCACAGGGTGGTACTGAGTCTAGAGTCGTTGTTAACTTTGATACCAAAAGGATCATTCCCCACATTCATTATATTGGACTAAGTAGAGTAGTATTACAGACCTTTGTGAAAACAAAATCACTGTCCATCCAGATTTAGTTGAAAAAATGGAATGATTAAGAACAACAGCGAAACTAAACTTTATGTGTCCCTACTCTATGACATCAAACCAAAGGGTCTTTCTAAAAATATGTTATCTTAATGCAAGACCGATATCTGTACATAAACATATCCAAGATATACGTACTAACCTTACTAATCATTCATGTTCTGAAATCAATAATTTTTGCAGAAACAATGATTAGTCGTAAAGATCCTGACCATATGTATGATATGGTTGGCTGTAGTCTTTTTCAAAAAAAAATCATAGTTTATGTGGTAGAACAAGACTATATGAAGGTACAGCTGTATACGGTAAAAATTCATTTTTACCTGGATATCTTTTCTGTTACAATGTACTTGGTATTGAAATAACTATTACAAAGCTAAGCAGTTGTAAAGACTAAACGATTGTTGCAATATTATAGATCACCAAAAGTTCCAGCTAGACAGCTATGTGAAGCATTTTCTTCATTATTTACTGTCATTGCCACAGAAAACATTGTTATTGGTGATTTTAATGTAAATTGGCTTAAACTGTATATGACACAATGCTTATTTTTGCTGTATCCTGTAGTTTAATATGTCAAATAAACGACTTTTATCTTTTGGCATTACCAAGTATCGTTTTAAGC
>JAOBAT010125876.1:0-12905 GCA_026413305.1 Hydrozoanthus tunicans
ATAACTCACTGCTGCTATGTCACAGGTTACCAGTCCCCGGCCTGCTCGGTCAAAACTTACATTCCAATCTTTTTTTGGTTAAAAAGCTAATCCAAAAAGTAAAAAATATGCTTGATAGGGTCTTTAACCAATTTTGAAGATAGATTATAAAAAGAGCATCTGCCTATTTTAAAGTTGTGTTCAAAGTTTCACACATAGAAAATTTTAATCTTTTCGCATGACTTGTAGTCTTCACTTCAGATTCGTGTCTCATTGATGCTTTATTGCTGGATATTATATAAGTTTTTGGGTCTAAAAAGGCAACCTGTAAGGGTCTGGGCAGGATATTATAAAAAGTGATTGCATGAATGATTGAATTACTACGTTTTCCTTGAAATCTCGAGGTTTTTTGTTTTCTCAAAACCGAAGTCTGATCAGAAAGGATGAAATGGTCCAACTTTAACATACAGCAAACAAACTGCTTGTTCTTACAAAGAACAAAATCACGATAGCCAGGAAGATCATCACCACCACCACCATCATCATCATCACCACCGTCATCACCATCATCATCGTTATCACCATCAATCCATCATTATCATCATTATTATCATTGTCCTCATCATCACAATCATTATTATCATCATCATCATCATCTACAACATTATCATCAGCAGCAACAACATCATCATCACCATCACCGTCACCATTACCATCATCATTGTCACCATCATCTGATTTAACCTACCGTATTAAAATAACTGATGCCACAAGCAGCAAAAGATTCAGCAATTTCTGGAGTAGTCACTACAACTGATAGTGGGTGTCCATTGGCGATAGGTTTACCCATAGTTACAATGTCAGGAACAACATCTGCAGAGTAAATTAGAAGAGATACACATTGGTAATGTTTAACAAAGACTAGATCATTTTAGGTGGATTTAATTTTGTGGACACTTAATATAAAAAAATCCACCAGTCTTGAAACTGGGTTAAATATACAATTAGAATTCAAGGACAAACTTAGCTAACAACATAAATAAATCAGTTTACCATATTTCCCTCCTAGGTACAGTTGCTATAAGTACTTCCCACTATCCAAAAACACCACCGTCAAAAATTAATTAATAATGATCTTAACTATGTACTGTTATAAAAATGATGATAAAAATGATGAGAGCATAGTCAACAATACCTTGTGACTCAAAAGCCCAGAAGTGTTTACCAACTCTTCCGAACCCAACTTGAACTTCATCAGCTATGCACACTCCACCTGCTTCTCGAACATATCTATAGGTGTTGCAAAACAATGCACTTTGAGTCAAAAGATGTTTGTTCATTTGTTGGCATTGACTTGTTGCATACACAACTGACAAACAGTATGGAAAACAAGTGTCAATCATAGGTTCGGCTTAACACAATATGGTTGAGAAACATAAGCTATAAACTCGCCACTCACTCAAATGCCTTCTTCATGTATCCTGGAGGAAACAATATCTGACCACCACAACCTTGCATTGATTCACAGAAGAAAGCAGCACACTAAAAAAGAAACCCATTACAAGTTACTCAAGGCCATTGTGTAGGGTTTTCAAAATAAGCCATCGACCGTCGCATCCTACGGCAACTCTGGCAGTTTGCAACGCCTACTTTTTTGTCTTTTCAAGTATTTGTTTGAAAAAGAAAAACTCTAAGGCAGAGTGGTTAATAAAAAGTTTGTTGCAATGCCTACTTATGTTTTTCCAACGCCTACTTTCACGTCTAGGGAAAACACTGCTGTGTTGTCATAATCAGTTCTTGATCAGTATAGCTTTTAAGCCTGGTTCACACTGGTGAGATAAGCACAAGAAAATGAAAAAACACGCATGCGCAAAGAGTGGACTGGTGACAACATGCCTATGCAAAATGCTTATTTCACGGCTGTTCACGCTGGTGAAACAAATGAATTAAGCATAAGCACAAGCACAAGAGTAAGAAAAATGCTTCTATTAGGACCTGTCACGACTGGGCTAACATCTTAAATCAGCAAGGCCAAGTTGACGCATCGCTATTAGACTTTAGTAAGGCTTTTGATAAAGTCAGCCATGCTAAGTTGCTGCATAAGCTCGGGCAGTACGGAGTTAATGGGAAGACGCTTCAGTGGACATCAGGATTCCTACAAAACCGCACTCAATTTGTGGCTATAAATGGTTCTCACTCCAGCATTTCACCTGTCACCTCTGGCGTGCCGCAAGGCTCAGTACTCGGCCCGACCCTCTTTCTACTGTACATAAATGACATCGTCGATGTGACAAAATCTGAGCTTCGGCTCTTCGCCGATGACACAATACTCTATCGAGCAATCAAATCTGATCACGATCATCAGATACTTCAGGAGGACTTGCATAATCTTACCAAATGGGCTTCTGACTGGCAGATGGACTTTAATGCATCCAAATGCCACCTACTTCGCATTACGAACAAGTGAAAGCCTTTCCAATCTACATACTCTGCTAATTCTGAAGTCCTTACAAAGGTTCCTCAATATGACTACCTTGGTGTTAGATGTTTGAGGGATCTGGCTGGTGGTGCATAAACATCTTAATAACTAAGAGCGAGGTCTGTCTGAGAGAATATTTTACCTGAGGTCTTTCACTGTACAGACCGAGTGAAGCAAGGTTTGTATGAAATACCGAGGGCAAAATATTCTCCTGGACAGACCGAGCAAAACAAGGTTATTAAAGATTTTTATTAAATGGCTCATTAGTTTGATTAAAAAGCATTTATTTCTTGTAAAAATATTCTCCACAATGTTCATTGAACTTCAATTTTCGCACCGTCGACAAACTTGACAACTTTCTCTATTCGCTGAAAGTTTTCATTAACTGCTTTACCATTCTGGTTATTATTTTCAGTTGATGTCTCTTGTAGAACTTTTCTCCCGTCAATCTTCAATACTTGTAATTTCGAGCAGATAATAAAATTCACCGGTTATTGTTTTGACTTTAGAAGTCTGTAACTCAAAAAAGTCAGTACGGTAGCTTATTGACCTAAGTTCAGCCAATCAGAATCCTTGAAATTCGGTTATTGACCGAAAATCAGAGTTACCATTTAATTAAAGTCTGTAGCATTGTACGTACATGCTAATGGTATTGAAACAGCCAGTAAAATGGCACTAAGGCCTGACATGGGTCTGAAGGAACTAAGCCTCTACTCACAGGACCCTAGAAGTAGTAAGAGCCTGAATGATGGACAACTGTTTTGGCTTTGTTGACCCTTATCATCACTTTTTTAATTTAACTTTGAAGGTTCTTTTAAAAAAATCAGACTGTAGTTCAATTTGTGAGAAATCATGGCAAACCCTTACGAGTGCAAACTTGACTACTGTTCAAACTTTTGAAATTCAACTAAATCAATATAGATAAACTTATATAGAGGATAATGTTGCTTTTTCATAGGGTTGGTTCACAAAAATATGGACCTTTTCTGCCTGTGGAGGGGTGGGGCTCCACCCCCCCCCCCTTCCTTTCCCCGCATAGTTCTGCCCTTGTGTTGAAGTACTTCACTCACCTTCCTATTGTTCTTGTGCATTTTGTCTATAGCTTGCTTTACTTCATCAGCATATTTAAGACCTAGCTCAGGACTGTCAGGATCACCCTGGTACTTGCCATTATATGTGTCCGGAGATGGGACAACATGAACGTAATCCTTCTTTCCCTCCTCCCCAAGGGATTTAAATTTGTATGGACTAATATCAATCAACACTGTAGAGTGGCCATGGTATGCACTAAAATAAACAGTTTGTACATAATTGTTACTCAAGCAATTAGAAGGCTCTAGATAAGGAACTTTGTAAGTCTGTAAGTCCTGATTTAAGTCAGAGCCAACCCCAAAGTCTCCTGGCTAACACTAACAAAAAGTCTGCTAGAATACAAAAGCCATCCCTACAGAAAAATATCAACTGAAAAGCAAATTTTACTTTTTCATAATTGTTTCATTCATACATAATAGATCAACATCTACATTTACAATGTAGAT
The DNA here is from genome assembly GCA_026413305.1 of Hydrozoanthus tunicans. Taxonomy (NCBI): domain Eukaryota; kingdom Metazoa; phylum Cnidaria; class Anthozoa; order Zoantharia; family Hydrozoanthidae; genus Hydrozoanthus; species Hydrozoanthus tunicans. The sequence continues at coordinate 3,997 of JAOBAT010125876.1, forward strand.
ATTGATGATTTTCTTTGTGTGTGCGCATGGAATGCATCATTATGTTTCTGCTTCTTATTAGTTTCTTTTTCCTTTTTATGAGTTTATAGTAACCATTTTCCTCTCAACACTATAAGCTTATATAAGTTATATAAATTATATTCAACCAACTACCTGGGTTAACCTCTGGTTATTGCAGTTGGCTGAGTACCTCATTTTCTTTTTGTTTATAAATTGAAAAAAAAGTGGTTGTAAAAAGATACTAAATAAATAAAATTGAATTGAATTGAATAATTGTTTGGTTTTAAGAACAGAAGAGTAACAAATACATTTAATTATAAAGTCTAAACTTCTTCGATTTTTTCACAAATATTTAAAGTGTAGAGAAATTTGATAACTCATCATCTGTTGGATGGCTTGACCATGGAGAAAAAATTGTGGTTGGGGTTACAAACACAAACTGTTGTACACATAAAGAACCTGCCTAGGTAAGAATGGTAAAGAATGTCAGACAGCTGTTCAACTTTCCACCTACTTGTCAAGGGTGATTATATCATTGTTCTTTGTGTGCGTCCTTGCTATTCTCATTGCCAGGTCATTGGCTTCAGATCTGAAATTTTTTATGAATTAAAAGTACTCTATGAAAAATGTGAAGAAATTGTGAGAATGTGAAAAAGAAGAGGTATATCTAGATTCTTTAATTTGGTTGGACTAAGCAAGTTTGTCACATTTACTGTTGATCACTTTTATTACATTTAGTGTTAATTTTTATTAATTTAGCTTTGGTATTACATTTAATGCTATTTAAGTTTTATTACATTTGGCATTGTTTATAAATTTAGTGGTGATACAGGGGATAGCTATATGGGGAAATAGATGAGAGAGGGAAGGAAGGAGGGGAAGGTGTTAAACAATGAAAAGAGAAATTGTATGCATCCATGCAAAATCTAAACAGTATTTTATAAGAAACATGGCTTTTTCCTTAACAAAGAAAAAACTGCTTGAATTTTGGCTTACTTCAAGGCAAAGAATAATCACCTTTTCAAGAACCCAGCCCCTCCTGTATAAACAAAAATTGTTTCCGATTGTGTTATATATTAATTACTTTAATTAGTTATAGACTCTGTAATTAAAGGGGGGGGGTCAAACACGGATAAGATATAGTGAAAGTTCAAACTCCATTATCACTCTCAACAATTGTACACATGTTCAAATTTTGGATGAGAGTTAATGAAAGTTTCATGTTTTTTTTGTGGCTATTGTCAACTCTCATTGCCTTTTTGTGTGTGCACATGAGAATTGGATGCAAGACTCACATTTAAAAGTTGCATCCACTGTCGCCCTCATTTGATCCCAGCTTAATATTATTGGTAAATCTACATCTACCTTCCTCCCTCCTGCAGCTCTTCTGTCAAAAATATTTTCCCCTTATCTATATATTGCTGATTTCTTTTCTAGAACTAATAATAACAATCCCAAATTATTCTAAACACAAAGTAACTCAAAATAATAAATAATACTAACCCTGTACAGACAAAGAAACATACTGACAGTTTTGAAGGTAATTTTGCCACGAGCCTCTCAGCATATGAAACCATTATGTCATATAGAAACCGACTGTTCGTGTTGAGTATCGCCATCTGCTCCTGACCTGCTTTGACGACATGTTGGTGACAATGACCCACTGGACAAACACATGACACAAGACAGTAAGTAAGTGTGCACAGCTATATGCATGTAGTCTTTAAGTAATGGTATGTGTATCACTAAGAACTAGGGAATCTCCATTATTCGATAGCTATGGTATTTCACATTTCCCACACCAGAATGTTTAAATTTTCATACTGAGAACACATCGACCAGTACACAACATAGTTTTTGAGTAAAAAGCAATTAAACTGTATTTTTTAACTATTTTGTGTTTCTTAAAATGTGCTATTATCTAATAATAAATTGTAAGCCAATCATAGATAGAACTTCGTACAAAAGTGAAAACCTTTTGTTTTCTAATGTTCCTGTGGCGTATAAGTTTTCTTAAATTCAAAGACAGAAATGTTTCAACTAGAAACAAAAGAATAAGTGAACTGGAAAAAATACATGTACACCAGCTTAACTATGATAATGTTTTCAATTTTAAAGTTAAGCCACTAAGATTTTCAATGTACACATACAGATTAATAATAATCGCAATAAGCACCTTTCTGCTTTATGTATCTTTCAGGTCTCTTTAACATCATGTTATTATATTAGAATAATTTTATACAGACTATATTGGAGTATCTTGCAATTTTCCAGTTACTTTTCAACCTCAAAGTTGAGTACCAGAAGGAACAGAAACATTTGGAGAAACAATCTCTTTGTTTTTTCTGTTCCTTCTTAGACTCAGCTCTTAATAATTATAATTTATATACTAATTTCAATTGCCTCTTGAACTGACTGAAATAGATTAATGATCTATCAAGCATTGAGGCTTTCAGTTGTGTAAAAACTTAATTAAGTTTCCAATCCATACACTTAGTACTAGCTAGACCATTGCGATGTGTCTTTTTGAGCAAGACAAAGCACCAGATTGACTTGTTCCAGTCAACTCAGCTGAATGAATGCATTGAGTACAATCTTCAGCTAAAGGCAGCGCTATAGCTTGGAAAAATTTTTTGGGAGGGGGTTGGTGACTGGGCAGAGTGAGCTGCATTTTCAGAAGCCCATTGTAATATTATTATGCATGAGCTCTTAAATTAAACAAAAAAGTAAGATCACAATAATTATTATTCCCTTCAAAAATTGGGATCCTACACTTTTTTTTCTAAAAATGCATGTGCCATTGGCCCATTTTGGATGCCTTCAAAATATTTAATTCCCATAGCTTAGATATTTGTATGACATATTTCCAGTGTCATATTTCTTAGGCTATAGTCTTTACTAGTGTCGGTCACTATTATCATTCTGTATATATCGCTAGTGATTATTTGAGTATTGTAAGTAAAATCGTGCTGCGGATTTGTTGTCTCGTTGGCATCTTGATGGCTCGTTCATGCAACAGTTTCAAGCACTGCCTGGAATTTCAAAGATGACTGAACTAAACGTTGATGATCTGTTGTTTGATGTGCTTGATTTTTAATATTCTCTGCTGAGGAGGTGGCCTTTTCGTGTGCCTTTTTGTTTGCTTTCTTTTTATTAGCCGCGTTTCCAACATTGTTGTGCTAATGCCTAGTAGTTTTGATTCCCGTAAGCATTTGTGTCAGGGGGATATTACCCCTGCGCCTCATGGGCTTAATGTTGTTTTTAAGTGAATCAAAACTAACCAGTCAGGTAGTCATCGGTTAGTTCTTCCTTTAGTTCGTATCCCCGACTCTCCTTTATGTCCGGTAAGCATGTATTTACATATGTGCGCTTTGTGTCCAGCTCCTAGTCACGCCCCGCCTTTGGTCGTTTATCTCCTCCTAATTCGTTTGTCTCATTTTCCAAATCTGAATTTGTAAATGTTTTCCGATATCGTCTCCGGCTAGCCGGTGTACCGGGTTGGAAATTGTTTAGCGGTCACTCATTTAGGAGGGGTGGGGCTAGTTGGGCTTTCTCTTCTGGGATCCCGGGGGAACTTATCCAGGCTTTTGGTGACTGGTCTTCAGATGCGTACAAGTCATATTTAGATTCTTCCTTGGCGGTTAAATTACGATTGTCACAGTCCATGAGTTCAGCTCTACCTGGTACTAATTAGAGACAACTCAACATTTTGTTTGGGGGTTTGGTGGGCGGAGAGGTTTATTGTTGTCTCAGATCGTAGTTTCCTTTATATTTCCTTTTGGTTCTGCTTGTCCGCTGTAATAAACCTCTCCTTATGGCCAAACAATATGTTGTGTTGTGTTATTTAGCGCTTCTAGGCGTTCATGGGAATTATATCTACAGACTGTTGTTGCTATGCTTCTCGTATGCATGTTTGCCCCAAGAGTATTTTTAAACTAAAGCACCAAAACATTTCTTTCTCCCCTCCATAAGTTATTCTCATTTATAATACCATACAGCACAACAATAAGACCATACCTTCCAAGATTTTCTAAACAGACTGGAACCTATGCCTGATATTGTGGTATATGTGTTATCTTTGCCCTTGGACAAACAAAATATTGAACAAGCCATCTGTGTGCAACTGCTTGAAATACTGTAATTAGTAAAGGGAAAGTTTTAAATTTTGAAAAAGCTCACGGGTGCCAAAAAACGTCAAAGGGTAATCTTACATTTAGCATTTTGCCTATTTCAGCAAATGCAAAATTTGCTTAGATCCAATAAACACAAATATTCATAGCAAGAAATCAAAATGCAAAATAAACATGGTCATTTATTTGTCACCTTTTTATTTTTGTTAAAATATACAGTAGAATAGTGAATAAATAAAAAAAACGATTTAATGAATTAACTCTATACATATCCTACAACTGCCATGGACAAGAAAACAGATCTTTTCTGACCACAAACAATCTCCTCGCATGACGTACACAAACCAAACTTAAGCGTGCCAACATAGGTCATTAAGTCGCGGAGGGTGCTTCAATTTTAGAACAACTGATTTCTAACGAAATATTATTTTAGCAATGGAACAAAAAATTTGTTTATAAGAATGAGCGAAGCCAAATAAAATTAACCGAGCAAAAATTGAGTAACTACTGGTGAAAAAATTTAAACGTAAGCCGGTCGAACACATCTTAGGTACAAGCAAAAACAAGTTTCATACAAATCACCAACTGGCTTTCTGTTTGCCCATCACGAAGACGATCCGTTTTTATCTGTAAAAGAACGGACCCGTTGGTCTGACATCGAGGAGAAATCGCCATGGTTTGTGATACGGGAAACTCTTTCTATGCTGCCGTACAATGTCAGCTTGTGACTGGCTTCAGCGATTTCCCTGCAGCATCTATACTCCAGCGCTCCAGTTGAATGTTCCAAATCGCATTCCCCACATTTACATCAATGCAGACAGAAAATCTACACGATTTTGAAATCTTCTGAACTTGAAATCGATTCGGCGTCATAAATTGTTTCAAAGGTGAAACAGTGTACTGCATTTAGTCTCCCAAACAAGATAACAGTTAGGAAGCACTAACTAGCCATTTACTGGAACTTTTCTATCAAATCTAGCACGAAAAACAGCTGGAGCAATCCATCAGAGTCATTTTGCTCGTCTTCCTCTTCGTCGCTCGAATGAGCTGCGTAAAGCATGAAGCGAATGAGCTATGTTTAATTTCATCGCCGTCGCTTAAATCTTCCTCCTGCACGTTAGAGCCGTCGTTGGAAGATGTGGAGATGTCGCTTTCTGACATTTACTAACAAAAAAGCAGCTAAATTCGAAGCATTTTACAAGAACAACCCTAGTGTACTTGAGACAAAGTGTGAAAATTGTGACAAACAACTCGCTGGAACAATTTCCTACGTCACTCGTTCCCAGTCTCCGGACCCACTGATTTCAGAAGTTTTCCTCACTTTGAGCGGCAAAAACTCTTATTTTTCTCTCTGTACCATCAGTCGATTTTGGCCATTTCGAAAAGCAGAGATTACAAGCTACAAGTTTGCATAAAAAATAAAAGTACTTCATAGGCACTTTAAAAATTGAGATCTTGTTAGGATGAACTGAGCTTTGCATTAATTAATTAGCATGATATGCAACATTGTATTGGGTTGCAGCTAAAACTTATAGTAGCTACATTGCTAATTAGACTAATATCAAGTGATATAAATGATTTGGGATAACAAAATTTGATTTGTGTCGGGAACTCTAGCACCTTGCCATCAGTTAGTTCCTTTCAGATGATCAAAAAATCAGGACAAAAACTCTGATTAATTTTTCACCATCCCTCTGTTTTATGGTACAAGTTTACGGTTGTAGTTCTTTGTTGTGCCAGTGTTTTGTAAACATTTAATCAACCAGTTTTTTTATTTGCTGTGTTAGGGTTGTAAAAATCCCAGAAACCACGAGCAGATGCCTAAGTGTCCTTTGGTCGTCATGCTAATAGCAATGTGAAGAGTTTTATTGAGTACAAGACTGGCAAAGGGAGGCCAAAAAAAGCCCAGTTGCTTAATAAAAATGGCAAAGAAAGTGAAAAGGAGACTATAATGAAGATTGGGTTGATGGTTTGGGATCGAAGTGATGAAGAGTTGAAAGAGAAAAGAGGAAAAAGAATAGCAGTTCGTGTGAAAAAGGATGCAGTATACCGAACAATTTTAGACACTGCAATGTTAAGATGGAAAAATCTTAGAAACAACCTATATGAAGAAGGAAAAGAGTACACACTTCAATTAGAGTATTTACAGGAAGCAGTTTTCCTGCCTGGGTCCACTAGAGCCTCGGAAAAATTTACTGGTTCTCATAAAAAAGAAAGCGTGTAAGCGAATGGGAATTCGGCCCAGTCCTTCCTGTTCACGTCCAACATGGCGGAAATGAGAAACAAAACAATGTCAGTGTCAATGAAGATTAAACATCAAGAAACGTGAAATTTTAAACACAAGGCTTTTTTTGTCTAGTTTATCTAACCACAGGTTTATTGTTTACGGATTTTAATCAATCTGTTCGGCTTCACCGGCTTGAGAATTGTGGTGTGATCGAAAGGGTCAGAGAAATGTTTACTTGACTCGCGCGTACTAGTGGCTTTGGACAAGTGATTTGGTCAAGGGATTTACAGGTAAGATCAATATTACTTCCTAGTAATTATTATTGTTTTTAATTCACGCTATTTTGGCTAAGTTTACCTAACAAGACCACTGTTAAACAATCACGGAGTCTACGTCATTTCTTTTACAGTGGGTATCATAATTATGCCTGCGAATTCTTACTTGTAACCACTCAAATATTAAAAAATGGCGAAAATAAACATAATTCTGGCATGCTCAGTTAACATTGTCTTAGATTCTGTTTGCATATTATCTGTTTCGAAGTAAAAACTATCTACCCTTATTAAGTTCAATTTGGGTGTCATTAATGGTAATGAGAGGCCCTTTTTGGCAGTTTTAGGGTATAAATTTGCTGTATTTCCAGAAAATAATACTTATACTAGCTAAACTTTCATCAACAACAATTCACTTGCAAAAAGAGAGCATTATATCTAAGAAGTCCTATGTTATTGTATCATGTATGGCCAATATTGCATTCTGGACTCCCCAGAGGTGACATTGAAACTCCCCCCTAAAATTCCAGTAACTTTCTTAAGTCCAAATTTTTCTCAACTGATAATGATAAATGAAGTGTCAAGGTACTCTCTGATGTAGGTTTCAAAAAGATACAAGAGGGTAGGCAGAGATTATGATATTTTGAAAAATGGCAAATTTGGGTCTTGAGCTTTACCATGAAATTGACCCGAATCTAGCCCCAGACCTCTCTCAACCAAATGACTTGATATCAAAGTTACATACACAGAGTGAGAGAAGCATCATAGAGGTTTTCTATGACCAAACTCATTTGGCACCAGAGCTTGCAGCTGTGATTTTATAGCACTTCGTATAGACCTACTATAAGGCAGGATTTTGGAGCTCCAAAGGCAAAAATAGGAACCCCCCCTGTAACTTCGGAACAAAAAATCAGAGAATGAAACCAAAGTGGATTTTACAATATCTCATCAAACCCAACTTCTGTGCCAAGTTTCAGCAAAATCGATTGACCACCACTTTGGTCCCCTGGAACACTTTCTCAGACAGAGCCTCTTAAGTGCATTGAAAAAAACTCTAATAAGGTGAATTGTAGGGGTTGACTTACACCGGAATTCTAAAAGGTGTTTTTTTTACCCTAAAAAATAGGGATTGACTGATACACTGGAAAATACTGGTAGAGAAAAATATATATGGATTTTTAAAAAATGTCAAAGCACGTTTTCATGTTATATTTTCTAGAGTCAAACCCAGTTCACAGCAAAAAATGGACCGACTACAGGCTAAGAAACACTTTGATGAAATTTGACCTTGCCCTGAATAAAGTACAAATGTACAAAGATATTTTGGTTCTCAAAGCTGACAAAGGGAACTGCACTGTTGTCATGAATAAGGCGGACTATTACAATCAAGTTCGTGAGATGCTTGGAGACCAAAATACGTATCAACAGATCACAGACAAGAGACGGAACCCGACTAAAAGGACCGAAACTGATTTACAAAAGAAACTACTTCACCTGAAAAAACAAGGAAGTCTAAGCGAGAATGAGTACAAGAAACTGAGGCCCTCCGACACCGCACCCGCTGCTTTTTACGGTCTACCCAAATAGCACAAAGTAAAACTTGAAGCGGCGGATGATCACTACACTCTATCGAAAGATGAGACCACGGCAACACCGCTAAGACCAATAAATAGTTGTATCGATTCTCCCACGTATGCTGTATCCAAGTACTTAGCGTCAATCCTGAAACACTTAGGATCTGACTCTAATTATTCCGTTAAGAACGCTAAAGAATTTGAAGATTTCGTGAACACACAGAAAGTCGCGGAAGACGAGCAGATCGTTTCTTTTGACGTAACGGCCCTCTTCACATCCGTACCGGTCGACTTGGCAATGGAAATTACCAAACGCAAACTTAGTGGAATCGATTCCTGGAAAGACCACACCAACTTGTCCCAGGATGAAATATTAGACCTGTAGTCCTTCGTGCTTTCCAACAGCTATTTCACTTTTGAGGAGAAACACTACCACCAAATTTCCGGCTGCGCCATGGGGTTACCTATGATCCACTTCATGCTGCACGACAGAAGAATGAAAAGGACTTGCTACTTTGTCATCTCAATATCAACAGCATCCAAAACAAATTTGAAGAATTAATAGATATTATGAAAAAATCAAGAGTGCAAATTATGGCTGTTAGTGAGAGCAAAATAGATGGCTCGTACCCAGACTCCCAATTCCTTGTGCCCGGATATTATTTACATCGAAAGGACAGGAAAAAAGGAGGGGGTGGTGTTCTTA